>ML247916.1:0-49921 GCA_005239495.1 Nicotiana undulata
CCGTGCCGAGTGATTGTGAGGTATGCACGAGGGGACATTCTGTGCCGAGTGTTATTATATATGAACGAGGGGACATTCCGTGCCGAATGACTGTGAGGTTATGCACGAGGGGACATGCCGTGCCCTTTTCTGTTCATTATCCGTTTGAGAAGCTATATTTCTGCCGTGTCTTTACGTTTCATTTATTACCTTGTACTGCTGTGTTAGCATACTGTTACCCTATCTCCCCAGCATGTTTCTCCCCGTATCTATCTTACTTGCTTATTTCTGTTGTCATTTTTCCTGCTATTATATAAAATTACACAGGTACATATGTAGTGTTGGTCCTAGCCTCGTCACTACTTCGCCGAGGTTAGGCTCGACACTTACTCAGTACATGGGGTCGGTTGTACTGATGCTACACCTGCACTTCTTTATGTTGTGCAGACTACGCAGCCGGACCCGAGGATCACTGACGATCAGAGCATCTCATCCCGCCATACAGGAGACTCGAGGTAGACCCGCAGACGTTCGTGGGCCTTGACGTCACCTTCTACTTTCCACTTTCAGCTCTGTCTTACTTTGTATTTCAAAGACAGTCTTATGTATTTATTTCAGACCTTTTGTTTGTAGTAATCTCTTAGATAGTCCGTGAGTATGTGACACCAGTTCTGGGATTTGTTTATGGGTTTTATTTCGAAAAGTGCTATGTTGTATTTTGGGTTATTTTGTTAAATTTTATATGGTGGGCCATCGAAGCCTTGGTTATCTTGTTCGTATTTGTTGTTAATAAGTTTTATTTAGTTCAAACGTTGGCTTGTCTAGCGGGTTCAACGTTGGATGCAGTCATGGCCCGAAGGTGGGATTTCGGGTCGTGACAATTGTGATAGAAACTAAAAGGGAATTCCGATTCGAGGTATATATGGCTAACTTTAATCTTCGTAGAGTCACCTTGTGGTGTCCAAGCATTTGGTATGGGTTTCTTGCTGAGTATAGGTGATATTATTGTCCGGCTATGTTGAGGTCTAAGATTTCATTTTTTGATTTTCTTGGTCGATTTCCATGCTAAGTGAAATTGTGAAAGATGATTTCTTGTGATTACTCTATCATGTGCAAGGTCGTTAAATGCTTGAATATGTTGGTATGAAAGAATGGTAACGAACCCAAATGTGTGAATGTATCTAAGTGCTGAGGGCTGTGTAACAAGTTATGAAAAGGAGTCATGAATTGATTTAATTGAACTAAATGACCATGGCAATGTTGTACATGACTCATTGTTTGGCAAGGTTTATTGTGGCTTGATTTCATACAGATTGTTGGATGTAATGAATTTTATTGTTGCTGATGAAAATCCTTGTGATTGAATTATTGATTGATAAAGACTATTGTGAACACATGATTGTTTTATTGTTATGAAACTGTACTCCGGATGACATGAAGCCTTGTGAGTGAATTGTGGGCTGTTATTGTTGCTATGAAATGTGATTGTACGGTGGGATTGGGTTTCACGCCGCAACACTAAGTAATAAGAGTGGAAATGTGAATTGTACGGCAGGATCGTGTTGCACGCCGCAATAGAATGTAATAAGGCTGAAATGTGATTGTCCAGTGAGATCGGGTTGCACGCCGCAACGAGAAGTAATAATGGTGTAAATGTTGAGAAGTAATAAGGGTGGAATGTGGTTGTGTTGAAATGAGAATCTGCGAAACTCTTGATTGTGGTTGTTTATGTTTCTGTGCAATACTTGTTGGTTCCATTAACTGTCTCTTATCTGTGTATTGTTTGATTTTACTTAGAGTAAAGCTTGTTCATACATACTAGTACTATTCCACAGTAGTAACGTCCCTTTTTCCGGGGGTGCTACATCTTTTATATGGATGTATGTGGTTCCATAGCAGGTAGTTCAGCCCGGCGATAGTGGTGCCTCCTCTTCGTCTCTTCTGCAATTTTGGTGAGCCCCTCTTCTTCTCTGGGCCGTGTGTGGATTATACCATTCTATTTTGCTTGTGTTGTAAAGGTATTGTCACGCCCCAAAACCGAGGGATGAGACTGACGCTTAACCGGATGAACCCAGTCAAGCGGACCTGGATTGCCTTTCCTACCCAACGTATTACCCCGTGTACATAACGTACATTATTCCATATGGGTTAGCCAATTTTAGATTCAAGGTACACTTTACAACATAATTCCATTTTCCTCTTTTTGTTTTCAACAATAGATAATCCAAAATATACAAGTTACATACAACATTTCTGATTTGCGATCCACAATTACGAGTGAGTACAACTACCGCCTAAAATATACATATACAACCCACACAGTGTCTACGGAGCCTCTAAGAGTTCTTAGGAGTTTTACATAACTTTTCGGTAACAAGGTCCCGGCTATACCTTTACAACATAAGCAAAAGAGGATAGTATAATCCCCACACGGCCCAGAGAAGAAGAGGGGCTCACCAAAACTGCCGAAGAGATGAAGAAGAGGCACCACTAACGGCGGGCTGAGCTACCTGCTATGGAACCACCTACATCCATATAAAAGATGTAACGCCCCAGGAAAAAGGGACGTTAGTACCGTTGGATAGTACTAGTAAGTATGAACAAACTTTACTCTAAGTACAATCAAACAATACACAAATAAGAGACAATTAATTGAACTAACAAGTATTGCAAAGAAACAGAAACAACCACAATCAAGAGTTTCACAGATTCTCATTTCAACACAACCACATTCCACCCTTATTACCTCTCCACCCTTATTACCTCGTCCATCCTTATTACCTCGTCCACCCTTGTTACCTCTCCACCCGTATTACCTCGTGTTGCGGCGTGCAACTCGATCCCTTCGGACAATCACATTTCAGCCTTGTTACATTCTGTTGCGGCGTGCAACCCGATCCCACCGGACAATCACATTTCATAACAACAATCACCAACAATTAAATCATAAGGATCTTCATTACAAGGAACACAAGTTCATGTCAACAATTCGCTAAGTGGACTCAAGGCACAATGATTCTCACCAAGCAGTAAATCATGTACACGGTGTTTCCATAATCGTTCAACTCAATTACATCAATTCACAATACCCTTTTTCATCACTTACCACACACGATTTTTAGCCATCAGATACATTGGCACACTTGGGCATATTAACATTCTTTCATTCATTAACACATACTTTCATATCGATACCCTCGAGCATTTGACGAGCTTTGCACATAATAAGACAGGCACAACAAACCACTTTTCACAATCTCAATTAGCATAGTAGTCAACAAGAAATTCAGGGAGTGAAGTCTTACGCCTCAACACATTTGGACAGTCAATTCACATATTCTCAAACAAGGTACACATACCGTATGCTCGGACACCAACAAGAGGATTCTACGAAGGTTAAAGTTATCCATACATACCTCGAGTCGAATTTCCCCTTTTTAATTTCTATCAGAAATCACCGGACCGTCTAGCACCGTCAATCTATTCCACAATGTGACATATTTCACTTAGAATTAGGAATCTTGGATTCAATTGGGCATTTTATCAAACACTATGTGACCCCTTAGATTACTAACCCCCTATTCGAGAACAATTACCCAAACTTGTTTTCCCTTTACTAGATTACGGATTTTGACTTACATGCATGCAAGGCCTAAACTTTAATTTTCAAGAACCAACCTATGTGTTTTTTATTCTTAACCAAAATCTGAGAATTAAAGGGAAATGGGGTGAAGACTTAACTCTTTGAGTGAAGAAAATGATAATAACTCAATAATTTCCGGGCTTGAGTGATTTTGAAAAATCAAATTGATGAAGATGGAGCTTTCTCTCTCAAGAAACCTCTCTCCCCTCTCTCTATTTTTGTTCATAAATTCCTTAAAAATGAAGGGGAGGGGTGTTTTATTAAATAGGGGATCGGGTTTTAAATTTAGAAAATAGGAGCCCCGACACAGAAATACGGTCAGGAATGTGATCGCATTCCTGCTAAGCGGTCCGCATTCCTGTCGCAGAAATGGCCCTCAAATGGGCTAAAATTAGAAAATAATCTGCCCAGGTATGCGACCACTATGCGGTCCGCATACCTGTTATGCGATCGCATAGTGCGTCGCATAACCTCCCTCGCAAAAACAATGGGGTAAGAATGCGACAACTATGCGGCCCGCATACCCAAAATGTGATCGCATTCTGGGCCGCATAGTTGTCCTCAATTTGGACAGAAGCCTGATCATGTATGCGACCATTATGCGGTCCGCATACACGTTATGCGATCGCATAGTGCGTCGCATAACAGCACAATTTTGGAAAATTTTATTTTTTTCAAGTTTTTGGGTACTTTTTACTCAAAATAGGTCCGTTTTAAGAATTTCTACAGTTATAACAACACATGGACCTATTTGGGCATTATTTTAGACATAGAATTTTATGGGTCTTTACAGGTATAGCCGGGGCCTTGTTGCCGGCATGTTATGTAAAACTCCTAGAACTCTTAGAGGCTCCGTAGACACTGTGTGGGTTGTGTATATATATATATATATATATATATATCTTGGGCGGTAGTTGTACTCACTCGTAAATTTGGATCGTAAATCAAAAATGTTGTATGTAACTTGTATGTTTTGGATTATCTATTGTTGAAAGTTAAAAGAGGAAAAATGGAATCATGTTGTAAATTGTAATTTGAATCTAGATTGTCTAACTCACTTGGAATAATGAACGTTATGAACACGGGGCAATACGTTGGGTAGGAAAGGAAATCCAGGTCCGCTTGACTAAGTTCATCTGGTCAGGCGCCGGTCTCGTCCCTCGATTTTGGGGCGTGACATAACTGTGACACTATTAGAGACATTGCGACCTTCTTGACATAGAATTTTGAGGGTCCTTCTCAAAATTATGCCCCAGTTATCTAGATGAATTTCTTGCTATATCGCGCATAGCACCGTTGGCTGAACTTGCTTCGGAATTTTGAGGGTCCTCTTCAAAATTCTGCCCCAGTTTCTGATTGTGGGGAAAATAGAAATTTTATTGAATTGTGACAGAAATCACAAGGCTGCCTACGTATCCCCACTTAAACGGGAATCAGGTCGAGGGTAGTTCAATTACATCATACGAAGAAAATGCAAATAGTTTACCCATAGTATCTTTTACCTTCATCTGAATTGATAGGTTTTAGCCAGATTTCTCCATCTATTTCTGCGAGTATGAGTGCTCCTCCTGTTATTACCATGTGAACCATGTAAGAGCCTTTCTAGTTGGGTGAGAATTTCCTTTTTGCTTCATCTTGATGTGAAAAGATCCGTTTCAGCACCAGCTGCCCCAGTGTGAATTGTCTCGGTTTGACCCTTTTGTTGAAAACTCTAGGAATCCTGTTTTGATAAATCTGACCATGGCACACTGCATTCATTCTTTTCCCATCTATGAGGGCTAGTTTCTCATAGTGTCTTCTTATCCATTATGCATCACTGAGTTTGGCTTCTTGTATGATCCTTAAAGAAGGAATTTCTACTTCGGCGGGGATGGCGGCTTCAGTACCATAGACCAATAGAAAAGGAGTTGCCCCGGTTGACGTGCAGACTGTAGTGTGGTATCCTAGTAAGGTGAGTGGTAATTTTTCGTGCCATTGCTTGTGATTACCTACCACCTTCCTTAGTATCTTCTTGGTGTTTTTGTTTGTGGCCTCCACGACTCCATTCATTTGAGATTGGCGACATGGTCAGTGATGATGGATTCTGGAACCCCGAATCGACAAACAATATGACCCCTCACACAATCTACGATGACTTTCTTGGTTACAACTTTGTAGGATGCAGCTTCAACCCATTTTGTGAAATAATTGATGGCCACTAAAATGAACCTGTGCCCGTTTGAAGCGATGGATTCGATTGGACCGATGACATCCATTCCCCAGGCAACAAAAGGCCAAGGTGCGCTTGTTGAATTGAGTTTGTTTGGTGGCTCCCGTATCATATCTGCGTGTATTTGGAACTGGTGGCATTTCTGGACATATCAGATGCAGTCTGTTTCCATAGTCATCCAAAAATATCCGGCTCTGAGTATCTTTTTGGCTAGGATGAAACCATTCATATGTGGGTCGCAGGTTTTGGCATGTATCTCTTCAAGAAATTTTGAAGCCACTTTGGCATCAACACACCGTAATAGACCTAAATCAGGAGTTCTTCTATACAAAATTCCTCCTCTTTGGAAGAAATTGTTGGACAACTTCCAAAGTGTGCGTTTCTGAGTGTGGTTTGCATGCTCTAGATATTATCTTTTTTCCAAATATTCCCTAATATTGTGGAATCACGGATTTCCATTCGTTTCTTCTTCGACATGAGAACAATACGCTGGCCAAGTACGAATCCTTACCGGAATGGGATCAATGAAATTCTTGTCCGGATGTTGTATCATGGAGGAAAAATTGGCCAATGCATCTGCAAATTCATTCTGAATTCTGGGGACATATCGAAGCTCTGTCTTCGTGAACCTCTTCATTATTTCTTGTACGTGATGCAGATATGGTAGTATCTTGGTATTCTTTGTAGCCCATTCTCCTTGTACTTGGTGCACCAGCAGGTCTGAATCACCAATCACCAGCAATTTCTGAACATTCATGTCGACAACCAAATTGAGCCCTAATATGCAAGCTTCATATTCTGCCATGTTGTTCGGGCATGCAAACTTGAGTTTTGCAGACACCGAGTAGTGCTGACCGATTTCTGATACCAAGACGACTCCGATACCGACTCCATTGAATTTTGCAGCTCTGTCGAAAAACATTCTCCAATCGTCGTATGCTTTAGCGATATCTTCTCCTACGAATGCCACTTCTTCGCCAGGAAAATACGTTTTCAATGGTTCGTATTCTCCTCCTACAGGATTTTCGGCAAGATGGTCTACTAATTCTTGTCCCTTGACTGTCTTCTGAGTTACATAGATGATATCAAACTCACTCAACGGTCTTTTCCACTTGGCCAGCTTCCTGGTAGGCATAGGCTTCTGAAAGATGTACTTCAAAGGATCCATCCTTGATATGCGATATGTGGTATAAGCACAAAAGTAGTGCCTCAATTTATGAGCTATCCAAGTTAGAGCACAACAGGGGTGTTCCAGCAAAGAAGACCGTGCTTCATCATGTGTGAACTTCTTACTCAAATAATATATGGCTTTCTCTTTTTTCCCCATCTCGCCATGTTGTCCAAAAACACAACCGAAAGTCCCATCTAATACGGAAAGATAGAGTAGTAGTGGCCTACCAGGTTCTAGTGGGACTAGGACTAGTGGTGTGGACAAGTATTCCTTGTTTTTGTCAAAAGCCTTCTGACAGTCTTCAGTCCAGCCGGTGGCAGCATCTTTCTTTAGCATTTTGAAAATTGGCTCACATATCACAGTTGATTGTGCTATGAAACGACTGATATAGTTGAGACGTTCCAAGAAACTCATCACGTCCTTCTTGTTATTTGGTGGTGGTAACTCCTGGATAGCTTTGACCTTTGAAGGGTCCAACTCGAATCCATAGCGGCTAATAATGAATCCTAACAATTTTCCGGCAGGAACTCCAAAGGAACATTTTGCGGGGTTCAACTTTAGATTGTACCTCCGTAACCGGTCAAAGAATTTTCTCAAATCTTGTATACGACAAAAATCGGAGAGCCCGATTTTAAGGCCACCGTGGCATTTCGCGCCCGACCTCGAGAAGCTCGGAGCAGAGTTCAAAGCTTGAGCCCGAGGGAGCTTATTAAAGGTTCCCTGTGCTCAACCTCGGGGCAGTACAAATCGATGACCATCATGGAGAGGCAAAAAACTCCCAAGGACACATGATTAGGCTTACCAGGTCTGCAAGAATAGTACAAATGCGTACTAAGCCATTAAATAGTTGTACCAATGGAATTTCTTTGTAATAATTATACATATACTATGTTGGGATTCTCCACTCCTATATAAAGGGGATCCTTGACATTTTGTAACACACATGATATTCAATACAACAAGAACATTCTCTGCTCTCTTACCTAAACGTGCTCAAACAATTGTTCTATAGATTTATTGCTTTCCATTTATTGTGTGCATTAATTGTTCTTCATTTATTACTCATTATTTACTATTAAATGCCATAATCAAGGCCCCTAACATCACTGAATCTTCACTGATTCCCTCTCACTCAACATTATAACTAAACCTTGAGGCCATGCTCTGCAAGCTCGGGGCCCTGCTTAGTGCCAGTTCGGTTTGCATATCACTATTTTCCTTTACTCTTACCTTACTTTTTTTACTCACACCTAGCATCCATTGTCTAACAACTAGTATTAAAATAAATCACATATTTTTAGAACCACTTAATCAAATATAATTGTCATTACCATTTTTAAGATAAACATTTTGGCGCCCACCGTGGGGCTAAAAATAATAGTGATTGTTTTAGTGCTCGTTTTCTAAAAACGCAAGTTATTTTTCACATTTTTTCTTGTCCAAGAATCTTTTGATTTAAAGTCAAAATTTCTAACTCAGTGAATGCTCACGAAAACAACGATCCTGAGCTTCATGGAGAGAACGGTGCAGCCGCTTCAAGCGCCGGTGTACCACTGATAAACCCTGAGGTTGCACCAACGCCAATCCCGGTCGATGTGGGCTGACGCAACGCTGAGCATGTCGATGTAAGCTCTCATACTGACGGAAGTGTGCGCGGAGGATACCAATAAGAAGTACATAGAACTCCTGCTCTGGAGGAAAGATAAATTAGCCTTCAAGTCATTTTTGAGATGTTACAGGCACAACAAGTGGCTATTGCCCAGCTACAAAGCCATCAAAAAACACCAAGCACAACACCACCGGAAAGGTCGAGCAACAACGGGTTAGTAGCCGACCCCGCTATTATGAAGATGCTCAAGAACCTCACAAAGAGGATTGAATCAGGTGAAAAGAAGATAGAAGCTAATGACAAAAAGGTGGATACCTATAACTCGAGGGTCGATCAGATCCCCGGCGCACCCCCGAGTCTGAAGGGCGTGGATTCAAATACGTTCGTGCAAAAGCCATTCCCATCGAGTGTGGCACCGAAGACCATCCCGAAGAAGTTCAGAGTGCCCGATCTCACGAAGTATAACGGGACCTCGGACCCCAATGAGCATATTACTACCTATACTTATGCTGTGAAGGGAAACGACTTAAAGGATGACTAGATTGAATGCATCTTGTTCAAAAAATTTGGAGAAACACTGTCAAAGAGGGCCATGATGTGGTATCATAACCTACCCCCGAATTCAATAGATTCATTTTCCATGTTGGTAGACTTTTTTGTAAAGGCACATGCCGGTTCCATTAAGATTGCTACAAGGAAGTCCGACGTCTTCAAAATCAAACAGAGAGAAAATGAGATGCTAAGGGAATTTGTATCTCGCTTTCAAAGGGAGCGAATGGAATTACCACCAGTCTCCGATGACTGGGCTGTGCAGGCCTTCACTTAGGGCTTGAATGAACGGAGCTCGATAGCTTTGAAGCAGCTAAAACATAACATGGTTGAATATCTCACTGTGACTTGGGCGGATGTGCACAATAGATATCAGTCAAAGATCAGGGTTGAGGACGACCAATTGAAAGCTCCCTCGGGCTCGGTATATCCAAGCAAGATCCTGGCAAAGGAATCGAGGTCTACGAAAAGAGAGTGAAGATCAGGAAAAGAAAGGTATCAGCCGTACGTCAAAGATCGAAGAGACACATTGAGGCATAATATACCTCAAAATGATCGGGGAGTAGACCAAGGTCAAAGTTCCCGGGGACTCATAAGAAAGACCGGGTTTGACAGGCATTCAGGGACGACAGAGGCACCCTGATTGTCGAAATACAACTTCAATATCGACGTCTCGGACATTGTGTCAGCTATGGGTAAAATCAAGGATACCAGATGTCCAAAACCCGCACAATCGGATCCTTTCCAAAAGAACCCAAACTTGATGTGTGAATACCATGGCATTCACGGTCATAGGACCGAGGATTGTAGGCAGCTTCGAGAGGAAGTAGCCCGGCTGATCAACGAGGGGTACCTTTGAGAATTCCTCTGCAATCGAGCCAAGAACCACTTTCGATAAAGAGAGACGAACATAAAGAACGAACCAGAAGGACCTCAGCACATCATTCACATGATTGTTAGAGGAACCGAGATCCCACAGGGACCCATATCTAAACGAGCCAAAGTGTCAATCGCAACGAAAAAGCAATCTTGGAGTTATATATCGGAGGACATTATTGCGTTCGAAGAAGAAGACATCTAGGCCCTGTCTCAACTACATAATGATCCACTTGTAATATCTTTTATCTTAAATAACATTCAAATTAAGCGTGTGCTTGTGGATCCTGGTAGCTCGGCCAATATAATCAGGTCGAAGGTGGTGGAGTAGCTCGGACTGCTCGATCAAATCACACCCACCTCTCAGGTACTCAATGGATTCAACATGGCAAGCGAGATAACGAAGGGCAAATCATCCTCCCGGTCAACGTGTGCGGCACTTTTCAAAACACCAAGTTTAATGTCATCGAACGTGACATGAGATACAACGCCCTACTTGGAAGGCCGTGGATACACAACATGAGGGAAGTACCATCAACTCGTCATCAAATGATGAAGTTCCCAACCAAAGATGGTATAAGAACAGTGTATGGGGAGCAGCACGCGGCAAAGGAGATGTTCGCGGTACACGGCAACGAAAGAGGAAATCATCCTCGTCATCAATTAATTCAACATGGCAAGCGAGACAACGAATGGGGAAATCATCCTCCCGATCAACATGTGCGGCACTGTTCAAAACACGAAGTTTCATGTCATCGAAGGTGACATGGGATACAACGTCCTACTAGGAAGGCCGTGGATACACAACATGAGGGCAGTACCATTAACTCGTCATCAAATGATGAAGTTCCCAACCAAAGATGGTATAAGAATAGTGTATGGGGAGCAGCACGCGGCAAAGGAGATGTTCGCGGTGCACGACATGACACCAATGTTGATACCCTCCACTTTGGAGAATCCAGAAGACGAGCAGGTCCCCGAGGGACAGATATTCTTAAAACAACCAAACGAGGACGATGAAGAGGACTTCCTCACTCCTCGAACCTTCATTTCCCCTGAAGAATTAGACGCAACAAAATCAACAGTCGAAGAGCTGGAGCAGGCCATTTTAATCGAGCATCTCCCGTATCAAAAGGTATACCTAGGGACGGGATTAACCCCCGATCTCAGGAAAAAACTCATTCAATTTCTCATTAACAACATCGATTGCTTTGCTTGGTCCCATTTAGACATGACAGAGATCCCGCCGGAGATAATCACCCATCGACCCAGGTTCAGGGGTATAGAAATTATTCACCGACGGCGCCTCGAACGTGAAAGGGTCCGGGCTCGGCATAATTCTGAAGCTGCCTAAGGGCTGCATAATTAGACAATATATAAAAGCTACAAAGTTGACTAACAACGAGGTCGAGTATAAGGCTATGATTGTAGGTCTCGAGCTGGCCAATGGCCTAGGAGCAGAAGTCATCGAAGAAAAATGCGATTCCTTTCTGGTAGTAAACCAAGTAAATGGGAGCTTCGAGGTTCGAGAAGAAAGGATGCAAAGATACTTAGACAAACTTCAAGTCTCATTGCAACGCTTCAAAGAATGGACCCTGGTCTACATACCTCGAGAGCAAAACAGCAAGACTGATGCACTCGCAAACTTGGGATCATCCGTCGAATAAGATAACATACTCCCCAAGGTTGTTGTACAAATATCCAAGTCGATGATCGAAGAAGGTCATGCTGAGATCAACTCCACACGTCTAAAGTGGGATTGGAGGAACAAATACATCGAGTATTGAGGGTGACTTTCCTTAGGACTAAGTCCCTGACTCCGAGGCTGTTGTACAGATATTCACCGTACCACGTCCTCGAGGTAGTAGGCAAAGGGTCCTATAAACTCGGCACCATGGAAGGCGAGCAACTTCCAAGCAATTGGAACATATCGATGCTCAAACACTATTATTGCTAAGGTATAACCTTCTCCCTTTTCATTTTGTGCATCACACTAATATTTTACAGGTGTCCGATTAAAGACACCGAAGCATCCTTCGACTCGAGGACCTTGAGTTTTAAAGCATGTGTTGCACTCTTTTTCCCTTTGATTGAGTTTTTACCCCAAAAGGGTTTTACCGGCGAGGTTTTTAATGAGGAAACATCCATATGATACCTACGGAGAACTTATCAAGTATTAAAGGCTTCTCTTCGATCAACCTCGAATATTGGGGGGCATCCCCTTGGGAGGTCACCTTCTCAAAGAAAGTGAAATATGCCTGAGAGAGTCTTGATAGGAGAATGTTATATCGGACGAAATAGTCGAATGAACCATGTCCGCATAGAATATTCGAACTCTCAACGACGAAAACATGTACGCTTTTAGAATGTAATCGAAGGAGTATATTTTACCATAAAAACACTTTATGCTTCAAAGAAGTTTGTTATATTCACAGGAAATGGCTCCCGGGCCAAAACCTCCCGAACACTCGGGGACTGTCGTCAACAGTCAGCATATTGAGCCATCTAAACTTGAATTCATAAGTCCTCAACAAGGCAACCTCGAGCTCATAAGCCCTCAACAAGGAAACACCAAATTTGTAAGCCCTCAATGAGGAAACCTCCAGCCCGTAAGCCCTCGATGAGGCAACATCGAATCTGTAAGACCTCAACGAGGCATGCCAAATTCATAAGACCTTAAAAAAGGCACAACCCCGATATTAAGGCCAAGGCTATATACTCAAACTTGTAAGACCCCTTAAAAAGGCATACCCTCGATATAGACGCCGAGGCTATCTCTCCCGGGGACTAAAAGGCTACGGTAAAACTTAAAGACTACGGTCATATCAAAAGGCTCCAGCCAAATTAACGTGGCTCGGAGACATTTGACTGCCGCCATAAAACTACAAGCCTTCAAAAACATCGAAAATACTTCGAAAAGAACGGGTTAATCAGGCTACCCTCGGCATAAGCAAAAGATCTTCGATCATATCAACTCCAAAACAATGAAAAGGCTTCTAAACAATAAGCCTTCAAGAAAAATGCTTCGAACATTCAGCCTTCGAGCGAACCTCCTGAGGTGCTCATTCATCGTCACATATCAACTCATAATCGAGGTTCTCGTCGAGCCGTCGAAGATTCAGACGAACACAAAAACTTCAAAAGTCTTTAACGAGGGAAAACTATAGCCATATTAGAGGTTGTATCGACCCAATCTAAAAGAGCCTAAGGGCCAATGCATAAGAGCCTAAGGGCCAGTCTAAGAGCCTCAGGGCAAATTTAAAAACCTAAGGGTCGATGAGATCGAGTCAAAACTTGACTCAAAGATTGAGCCCTAAACGGTTAGCTATCAAATATTACCAAATTCTCATCAAGCATAAAACCCCAAGGGTTTCATCTCAAAGTCCTACTCATCGGACTATTTATCGGCGAGCATCAAAATTAAAAATGAAAAACAAAGACACAAGCAAGTGGAAGTTTATACAAAGGGAAAACTGAAAGGATCCTTTTTAGATACATAGATACACCTACAATGCTCTCACAAAAGATCCCTATACAAGGAATCAGAAAGAAAAAACCTAATTTAATCTCGGGGACTCAGTCTTCCCTCACTCGCGGACTATGGCTCCATCGGCTTCCTTGGGACCAGCTCCATCGACGGCCTCTTCCTTATTGTCTTCAACATCGGAAACGAGGAACTTGGTGTCGAACTCATCCGCCTTGTCCTGCTCAATCTCCTCCGAGATATCGAAGCCTCTAACATGGATCTCTTCGAGGGTTTCCCTTCGGGATTTGCATCGGGCATAATTAATGATAATCCTCTCTCGATCGGAAGCCTCCCTCAACTTCATACGAGCTTCAGCAGCATCTTTCAGATAGATGGACACCTTCTTATCGGACTTTGCTCGAACCTCTTCGGCTTCAGGTTGAGCATCCACAACTTCGGCCTTCATCTTCAAAAGGTCTGTCTCGAGCTTAGCAGTCTTGCTCGTCTACACCGATTGGCTTTCCTGAGCATTGCAAAGTTGTATCTCGAGGGCAGAGGCCTTAGCCAAAGCGTTCCTTTCGGCTGCAACATAAGCATCTATCTGTGCCCTCAATTCAATGTGTTCTGAATTAACCTGATCAACTTCGCCTCGAAGGAGTTCCAACTTCTCTGTCTTTCTCTGAAACTGAGGTACCAAAATGTTAGTTTCCGAAGATGGGAGAATAAGCATGTATTCCCTCAATATAAAGGTTACATATTTCTTGATGTTGCCTTCGTAACCATGACTTCGATTCAACTCTAATCGAAGGTGTATCAGCTTTCTCGCATTCTTGTCACAAAGAAGCCTGAGAGATTTCTCCCTGTCCAAAGCTTTCCGCAACCTAGCTTCACAGCGAAGCAACTCAGACTTGAGTTTGTCGAAGGCCTGTCATAAAGAAGGTTTAGTTAACAGGATGAAAATACGAAGCTGAAAAGCCAGAAGGTCACTGAAACTCACCATGGATTAGAGCCGTTGAGCCTCCCCGAAAATCGAGTGTGCGTCTACTGGCCTGGTCTCATCGACCACAGTTTAACCACCTTGTAAGGGGACGTGATCATTCAGAACTCCGCTTGACCCAAGCGGCCCATGGCTCCGAACATCCCTCGAAGGTACTTCGAGGGGAGAAGAAAATTGAGGTAAAGGGTATTCGCTCCTACCCCCAAGTGGCAAAAACTGTCGAAGGGAAAATGGGAGGTGAAACACCACGGTAAGTGCCGTATGTTGCCTTTTTTAGGAATATTTTCTTTTATGCGTATTAAGCCCGTTATCACAGGTATTGGAAAATTCTCCGAGGTGAGACCATGCCCTCCTGGGGAGGAGGAAGGATTGTTAGCTTCGGAGCCGAGCAAGGATAACAAAGGGAAAGGTTCCTCGAGGGATGAGGATATTCATGGTGAAGCGGGCCCTGCCCGGAGACACAAAGAAGATACAATCGCTGGGGAAGATCTTATATTCATCGGTCGATGTATGAATGACAATTTAATCGAAGAGGATGGCTCCACTTCGACGGCTCGAACTGAGAAATCGTCCCAGGTTGTTAAGCTTGTTGGACCCGAGGCCTCTGCCTCGAGGGAGAGTCGATGAGGCTGCCAATTTGCGGACCCAACCTGCAAGATCAGGGACTTCATTTGGCAACCACGGGACCGCTGTGAAGGAGGAAAATAAACATTATTATGAACCTTGGCAAAGTTGAGAACAAAAGGCACTAAAATACGACGTAGTACTTACGTTTGAAGTTCCACTTTTCGAGGAATGGCAGGAACTCCAAAGGAATGATGTCAATAGTCTTCACTCAAAAAAAATGACTCATCCATCCTCGGTCCCGATCCTCGTCATCACTGGCAATGAAGGGCTTGGTGGATCGGCGTCGTAATGTGATCAGACCTTGATAACGCAGAGGCCGATAATATCTTATGAGGTGGCTAAGAGTGAACTCGAGCTCAGCCTTTTCAGTGAAAAACCTCATCATCAGCATGATACGCCATAAGGACGGATGGATCTTAGCCAAAGTGACTATATACCTTCTACAAAACTCGAGCACGAGTCGGTCAAGAGGGCCCAACGTAAAAGAGTATGTGTATACGTTCAAAAACCCCTCTACGTGGGCCATAATATTTTCTACTCGAGGGGGTATCTGCAGCATCACATTTCCCCCCATCCACAATCTCTCTTCACAGTCTCGATGTTCCTCTTTTCAATTGATCGAATGAACCTCAAGGCATGCTCTCGATGGCTCGGAACATCGAGGGGTCTCTCTAGCGTAAAGTCTTTCATCGAGACGAAGCAACTTGATGTTAGCTCGCCCAACGCCGGCGGTGTTCCACCGACCGGGCGGGAAACAGAGGTGGAACTTTCCTCTCCCTGGTTAGCGGATTTGGGCATGGCAGCCATGACTCCCTTGAAACAAGAAAAAGAAGATGAAACTTCAGGCGAAAGCTCTAAACTAAAATGGCAAAAGAACTGGCAGAAAAAAGGAACTTTATAAGGAAAGAAAGTTAGTTGCATCAAAGACCTTAATGAAAGGGAAGCAGATATATATAAGAAGAGCGGCGACTATTCATTTACTTTGATAGCCAATCAACTCTAACAAGGCAGTTATGACTTTTTCAGTAAATGCACCGACGGGGTCACCTCGATCACTTCACAGTCATGTCATGAGAATGATGTTATCTACCCCTTACCAACCTGAGCAATTGAAATCAGAATAACCCGACTTCAAGGGTCTCTGTTACTCCAAGATCGAGCTCGAAGGAGTTAAATTCAAATTCGAAGTTTTACATAAACACTAAAGGGCAAACTTTAAGGAAATTAAATAAGAGAATCATTTACCTTCCAAAACATATTTGCATAAGGGCATTTACAAAACTCCTATGCGGAGCCCATGTACAAAAAAAGGGAAATAAAAAAGCAAAATCAGCCTATTCTTCAACTCTGCTGCTTCATGAATCGCTTGCAGAGCCCTCGTCTGAAATAGTCGGAACTGCCGATTCCTCTTCCAAGGCATTGGATTCTTCGATCTCAGTAGAGATATTGAAACCCTTGGCGTGCACCTACTCGAATGCCTTCCTCCGAGCTTTCAAATGAGCATGAGCAACGACGCGAGCTATTTTGAGCTCGGCCTCTTCGGATATCTCCCTGGCTCAATTGTTTTTGGCGGCAACATCCTCTTTATACAAGGATACGAATGATTCGGCGTCATACCTGGCCGTTAATAATGCAGGAGTCGACTCAGTATGAAGCACTTCAATTTTGCGAACCTCCTCTTGAGCACCTCGAAGAAGACCCTGAGTCTAGGCCAGCTCCTCCCAAAGAATATCCCTTTCCGAGGCCACGATACCATTGTGCCGCTTCAGCTCGAGGATCTCAGCATTTTTGGCCGTCATCTCTTCCCGAAGCTGCACCACTAAAACATCCTTTTGCTCAATCTGCAAATACCGAGTCAAGGTAATAAGCACCAGGTTATGGAAATAAAAGAAGAGCTTATGAACACCAAATTACCTGCTGGATAAAGTTGGCGCACTCCTGGAGCGCCTTCTCCGAGCTTTCCCGGAGGTCGATCAATTCCTCCTCCTTTCGGGCGGATGAATTCTTCAACTCATTCAACTCCGATGCGAGTTTCTCGAGCTCCTCCTCACGATGAATCAGCTCATCTTTTAGATTGGAGAAAGCCTGGTAATACAACTTCGTGACCTACAACGCAAAATAAAGAAGTTGGAGAGACAAGGATCAAAACTCAAAATGCAAAAGTCGTGTCAAGAAGATCACCTGCTTTTGAAGTCTCTCAGCCTCCTCGAGAGCGACGGAGGCATCGAGTTTGGCATCCTCCTCGACAACGATGAAGTAATCCTTGAACACATCATCCTCTCCCTGTGATGCCCCTACATAAAGAGCTTCCATGTTCTGGGCATCTCGTATTTGCCCTGGTGAAAATGACGGGCCCGATTAAAAATCTCTCATGGAATGAACCTCTATTGGGGCTTCCTCTCGCACTCGAAGAACCTCAGAGTTGGGTCCTCCTAACTCACCACCCAAGGACTCGTCGGCATGATATGTATCATGTCCGATAGGTGGCTCGGGTACTGCACCCAAACCATCCTCGAGGGTCTCCTCAATACAATGTGGGTCCGCATTGGCCACCTCTGACTCGGCAGTCTTCTACCCAACAATATTCGAAGCATGAACACTTCGTCTTGCCCTTTGTACCAAAGGGAAACTATCATCATCTTTGTCTTCAATACGAAGACTTTCTGCAGCTTCCAAAGTCAAGAATGTGGCATCGGTCTTGGGCTTTCGAGCCTTAGGTTTCATTTGTTTTGAGACTCCGACAGCTTCTCCTTCTTCCTCTTTTTGTCCTTGGCGGGCTTTTGGGTATCTTCTTCGCTAGAAGGAGACTGTCTCATTGAAACGGCTTCCCCGAGGCCTGCACAAGCATGAAATATCAAACATATCTCCATGAATTCTACTTATAAGGAATTTGGAAGTAACAACGGTGAGGGCATACCATGATTTTTGGCCTGCCATATCATCTTGTCCAAATCACGCCAAACGTGCTTGTTATATGGGAAGGGAGAGTCAAAGAGTTTTACCCATCCCGGGAGGTCCTTGATCGCACCGGGGAACCACACGGTGGCTGTGTAATGAGAAGAAAATCAAGTCAAAAAGAAAGGCATTTGTTCAAAGGAGGAAAAATGGCATTCATATGATAAAATACACTCAGTGTAGAAACACTTACATCTCATATTCCATTCCTCCGGGAATGGCATCTTCTCAACAGGGATAAGGTCTGAGTTCTGATTCAAACAAGCTCGCTGATCAATCCCCAAACTTTGTCCTCGTCGATGCAGGCAAAAAATGCTTTAGCAGATCGATGTTGCATCTTGACTAAGCCCCCTCGATGGAGACGGGGGCTATATAATCTGATCAGATGATCGATCGTGAAAGACACCCCCCCCCCGACCATGTTCGAGAAATATCTAATCATATAGACAATTCGCCAAAAATAAGGATATATTTGACCAAGCGTCACTCGATATTGACGAAAAACAATCGAGGATCACCGGGTCTATTGATGGAGAAGGGGAATCTAGGGGCCCTAAGGTAAATGGTACGTATAGAAGCTGAGGAATCCAGCTTTATGCGTAGTTATGCTTTCTTCCGATGGAGGGATTTCCACCTGCATCGCCTCCCCCTAGAGGAAGTCTATCTTTACCTTCTTCACATCAGTTATTACACTTATGTACCGAGACATGGGCTCGCAACGGCCCGGTGTCGAAGGAGGTTTGTCAATTTTGAAATCCAAGGATGTCTGAAGGGACCAGGAATACACTCCTCGATTCGGGGAGGTGCTTTTGATTTTCCCTTAGACGGGCGTGAAGAAGAAGTGGTTTCTTCTTTCTGAGGGACCGTTTTTGAAGTTTTGGCCATGGCTATAAAAGTGTTTCGAAGCAAGCAGATGAAGAAGTTAACACAAAATAAGGAAGAAGGACTGTTAGTGAAGATCTGAAGGTTTGAAGGTATTGTAAAAGTTTAAAAGATAGAATATTAAAGTATTTATAGGAATCTTTTGAGCATGTTGGAGGAGTGGAAAAGTCGACCAATAGCGGTTCGTTGGCTTTTCGAGAACCGTGCTGACAACGACCACTGTACAACCTTTATGTCACTTCATTTATTGATCTCACATGGCTGACGTCATAATGGGGGTTTCGAAGAGGCACAGATTCAAGACAGTTTCCTATCATTTCATTCTATGAAACACGGAGACTATCTGTATATGAACAAAATCGAAGAGCCCGATTTTGAGGCCACCGTGGCATTCCGTGTACGACCTCGAGAAGCTCAGAGTAGAGTTCGAAGCTTGACCCTAAGGGAGAATATCGAAGGTTCTTTGTGCTCGACCTCGGGGCAGTACAAATTGATGACCGTCATGGAGAGGCGGGAAATTCCCAAGGACACGTGATTACAGCTGACCAGGTCTGCATGAATAGTACAAAATCGTACTAAGCCATTCAATAGTTGTACCAATTGCATTTCTTTGTAATAATTATACATGTACTATTTTGGGATTCCCCTCTCCTATATAAAGGGGACCCTTGTCTTTTTGTAACACACATGATATTCAATACAACAAGAACATTCTCTGATGTCTTACCTAAACGTGCTCAAACAATTGTTCTATAGATTTATTGTTTTCCATTTATTGTGTTCATTAATTGTTCTTCATTTAGTTCTCATTATTTACTATTAAAGTCAATCATCGAGGCCCCCAACATCACTGCATCTTCATTGATTCCCTCTCACTCAGCATTATAACTAAACCTCGAGGCCCTGCTCATCAAGCTCGGGGCCCAGCCTAGTGCCAGTTCGATTTGCATATCACTATTTTCCTTTACTCTTACCTTACTTTTGTTACTCACACCTAGAATCCATTGTCTAACAACTAGTATTAAAATAAATCACATATTTTTAGAACCACTAAATCAAATATAATTGTCATTACCATTTTTAAGATAAATAAATCTGCTATATGATATGTTGCCTTCTTGGACTTAATGATGACATCATCCACGCATACTTATATCTCCTTTTGTATCATGTTGTGGAAAATGGTTTTCATGGCCCTAATGTAAGTGGCCCCAGCATTCTTTAAACCAAACAACATCATTTTGTAGCAATATACCCCCCATGGTGTAATGAAGGTTGTCTTTTCTGCATCTTCTTCGTCCATCCAAATTTGGTGATAACCCACAAAGAAATCGACAAAGGACTAGCGCTCGTCCTTGGCGCAATTGTCAATCAGTATTTGTATATTTGGTAGTGGAAAATCATCTTTGGGACTTGCTCGGTTTAAATCTCGATAGTCGACACACACCCTGAATTTTCCGTCTTTCTTTGAAACCGGCACAATGTTGGCTAACCAAGTTGGATATTCAACTACCCTAAGGACTTTGGCTTTGATTTGCTTGGTGTATTCTTCCTTGATTTTCAGGCTCATGTTTGGTTTGACCTTTCTAAGTTTCTGCTTTACTGGTGGACACATTGGATTGGTAGGCAACTTGTGAGCCACTAAGAAGTGCTCAACCCGATCATATCATCATTTGACTGTGCAAAAAATATCCTCATACTCTCTCAGGAAACGAGTGTACTCTTCCTTCTCTTATGGTGGCAAGTGAATTCTTATGCGAGTTTCTTTGACAATTTCAGAATCTCCCAAGTTGACCACCTCAGTTTCGTATAGGTTGGACTTAGGTTTGTTCTCAATGTCCGCAACTTCCCTGACGATTTCCTCAGGTATCACATCTTTTTCCTCTATCTCTTCTGAGTCACTATCCTTATGTTGCGTTGTCTCATTACATGTCAAAGTCGTTGGTTTATCAATGTAAGAAATAGTAATGCTGTAAAGAAAAAGATATGAGAGATAATGATGATAAAACATCAAATTATTGATAAATGCTGAAATGTTAAGCAAAGTAGTGTTTAAATGACTTCAAACAATGTTTTGCAAAACAAAATACTGAAAGAAAGATGTTTTTAAAACAAAAATGCTCAAAAGAATTGTTTTCAAATAACACTAGCAGCCATGCTACCCCAGGGACTCGTCTGGCCCTTGATGGTGTGGTGGTCCAATTCCTGAGAACTGCTCCCCTCTCCACTGTCTGGATGATAAGGCCTTCTTCCTCCTCATCCTCAACTAACACGTTGCAGTCCATGTCTTCGTCTTCCAAGAGCAGGTTCCTTAGACCAGCCAAAGCTTCCTCTTCTTCAGATCCCCATATTGTGCCAGCCTGATGAAACGATTGGCTCAAATGTGGCACCGGTTGCTCATGAGGGTAATAAGGACCACGCCATGGCGGCGACCAATAATCATATTCTTTCCAAGTATACTGATATCCAAGCCCAAAAGTTGTACCATGACGTTTCAGCTGTATTGGCTTGGTAATTCCTTGGAGTTTCTTCCTAAGTCCTTTGTCGGGTTCATACCCTGACCATGCTAGTATGCTTTCTATTTTGCTGCTCCACCACTTGTCTTTCTCTATTGCATTGACGCGCTCGATGCGGTGATAAGTATCCCCATCTAACTTCCTTATATTCTCCACGACCGGGACGGTTTGGGTGGTATAAACGGAATTACTCCCATCTCCATGAATGATCTCTTCCTGATGATTCCATTCGAATTTTACAGCCTGGTGCAAAGTAGATGCCACGGCCCTAGCGACATGTATCCAAGGTCGTCCCAACAGCAGATTGTATGAGCGGATATGTCTAGCACTTGAAATTCGACATAGAACCCGGTCAGACCCATCTGTAAGCATAGATTGGTTTCCCCAATTGTGTCTCTTTGTGACCCATCAAAAACCTTCACGTTCATAGTCCCTGCTCGTATTTCATGCAAACCTCTACTCGACCTTTTCAGAGTTTTCAGCTGTTACACCTCATAGTCTCGTATGTGGGAGTACGTCGTAAGTCAATTGATATAAGCTTTGAAACAAGATCATCTTTGAAAGTACATAAATTAAGTTAATAATTTCACCTCGGAGGTTACAAATATTAAAGATTATGAATAACGAGTACCAAGAGGGTTGGAAAGCTTAGAAAATAAACCAATTGAATAAAATAAGTTTCGTCGAAAGTCGACACATCTGGAATGTTATAACATGTACTTTAGGGTGAGAGTATGGTTTATTACATGATAATGAGGTTATGATATGATTTATCTTTGCTGTATGATAGTCGTGTGCTACATTTTTAAGTCAAGCAAGTTGTGGAACAAAAGTTGGCAAAGGTCTTCACAAGTTACATTCATAATATGCTGAAGATTAGGTCAAATGTAATTGATATTGTCTCCCAATTTACTTGGAATATTTTGATTAACTACCAACCAAATTGAATATCTATGAGTTTAGTTTCCAACTCATTAAACCGTTTATCAATACGACATCGGGGTAGAGAGATATATGTATTTTTGCGAGACTGCGCAGGTTGCTAGGTGACAAGTAGGTGTGTCACCTACTTGGTTAAATGAGAGCCCAAAAAGAGGCAATTTCTGGTTGGAAAAAGAGATTATTTAAGGGATTATCTCCTGCAATATAACCCTCATTATATATCACAAACAACCAGACCTAAACCCCTACAAACTTCCTTCCAAAAATTACCCACAAACCCTAATTGATTTTCTCTCCCTTTCAAGTTCTAATTGAGAGTAAATCCTAGAAATTGAAGAACCAAGATAGGGGCTGAGTTATCCAACAAATAAGGTAATTTTTACTGCTCTATACTTGTAAGAACTCACGGGACGGTGATCGGAAGCCGTGAGTTCGAGTTATTCACTTGTAGTGGACTATTTTGTGGACTCTTTTGTGTTGCTGTTGGGCTGTGTATTTTACTATTGTTTTGTGGAGTTTTAGAGGAGGAAGGGTGTGGAGAAACATCATATAGATGTATGGTGGTTGGATGGTCGTTCGTCATAACATTTTAGGGTCGTTTGACACTACTATGGTGGTCGTTTTGTGTATGAAGAGATTGCGGTGTGTTGGGCTGTTTTGTAGTATTTTATGGTGTATATAAGGCTGGAAAATAATGTATACATGTTGTTGGTGTTGTTGTGTTCTTTTGTTGTTGTTTTTATCTTGAATTTGGAGGAAGTAAGGATTATAGGGGAGATGTTGCACGTTTTTATACAAAATAAGCTTGTCGTTCGTTGTGCGATAGTTGTACCTTTCGTAACTTAATCATAGTATTATTATCATTTTTGTTGATTAAGGTGCGAAGAGGCGAGTTCAAATTGGTTAATGGAAATATTGTGATAAGGTATATTAAGGATCTTCCTTCATTCTTTTGGCATGATCTAAAGTAAAACGTACGCAAACGATACGCTATTTCATAATGAATCTACTCCAAGCAACTAAGGTTGTCCATGTTGTTCTTTCCTTACAATGTTATTCTAAGAAAGTGTGTATGATTCTTGAGTCCTAGTGAAGTTCATATTGATTGTATGATGTCCATAATGTTAATCGAAGGTGAAACTACCTTACGTCACTCCGAAAGATTTAGAGTGTGATTCTATGAGTCCAACATGCATTATATATAGTATCTATTTTACTCTACCGAGTCGCGCTATAATCGGCCGGGTACAACACCTATTGTGCAACCACTGATCAATTGGGTTTACTGAGCTCCACGTGGCCGGGTATGTCTTTATTGAGTGCTCTTCAAGGCCGGGTACAATATGATGATGCCCACAGAGGAGGATGTTTTTAAAAGATGATGTATATATATATATATGTATCATGCATTTCATGTTACTATCTCTTAGAGGCACTCAGATCCTACAAATTGTATCTCCTACATCTCTCTTTTTATTACTGTTCTTATTTATGTTTTTCTGCCTTACATACTCAGTACGTTATTCGTACTGACGTCCCTTTTGCTTGGGGACGCTGTGTTTGATGCCCGCAAGTCCCGATAGATGGGTTGACAGTCCTCCTAGTAGGCTATCAGCTCAACGGAAGGTGTTGTTGCACTCCACTTGCTCCGGAGTTGCCTATTTGGTCAGTATAATTGGGACATGTATTGACTGGTATGGCAGGGTCCTATCCCGACATATATGATATTCATGTACACTTAGAGGCTTGTAGACAAATGTCAGGTATATGGATACTTTTATGGCCTTATCGGCCTATGTTTTGAGTTTACAAATGATCATGTCAGCTTTATAGGCACGTATGTCACATGTATAAGTTTTTATATCATGTTAGGTCATCTTATGTCTAGCATTCCCTTATGTGGTATTTCGATTATGTCATGATGACCATTTTGGCACATTTACCCATGATAGTACGATAAGAAAGATATGTTATGTTGGTACTCGATTGAGTAAAGTGTCGGGTGCCCGTCGCAGCCCTCCAGCACAGAAGTGCTCTCAGAATTGCAAGGTACCCATCGCAGCCCATAGGTTGGGTCATGACAAAAGTTGTATCAGAGCAGTTCCGTCGTAGGGAGTCTACAAGCCGTGTCTAGTAGAGTCCTATTTATTGGTGTGTTGTTCACCACACTTATAAGCAGGAGGATTCTGGGCATTTAGGATTGTCAGGCTACTAAGTTCTATCTCATTCATAATACAACGATGCCTACATCTAGAAAGATGGTTGGTAAGAGATTGCATGTGGATGTGAAAGAGTTGAGTCAGAGGAACTCGATTTTGCATGATGCTTATGATGAGTAAATGTAAGGTCTTCAGTAGATCATGTGTGTACTAAGACGGGTAAGCCTCTTGATAAGGAGCCTTAAGGCAAAGAATATCTATCCACCCCTATGGTGAAAGGCAATAAGAGAATCAAAAGGTAGATACACGTTTCAACAAGTAAAATAAATAAGGTGAAGAAAGGTACGAGGTTCCCAGTTAGTGAAGATCAACACTATTTACAAGTTAAGCAGGGAAATATAAACATTTTGAGTTACCTTCAATTGTAACAGAGGTATATACAATTGGCCACACCCATCTCAGTTATGCCCTATATGAGCAAACAGATATAGTTTAAGAAAAGGACATGATATCAGTATCCGGTTGGGTTAGAGTAACCTAAAATAGTGAATGGATTGTTTGCGTTAGTTGATATTTCCGAAGCTTATTGCAAATGTGCTAATAGATCTCGTTGTGAGACATCCAGATGGTGCACTCTAAAATAGAACAGCTAGATATGAATACTAGAGTGTTCATAAATCAAATTTTACAAAGACAAGCACTAGAATCATGGAAGGGATTAATATTACCTTAGTATGGCTCCCATCCCTATTAGAGAGAGAATGTTAGGCAACCCGAAGAGCCAGTGGATGGAGCACGGGGAGCTAGAAGCAGAAGAATGTCTTGTTGAAATTTTCAGAATAAAGTGAAAGACATAAATGTTAGCATGGAAATAAGAAGAGAGTTAGTAAAGCATTATGAGTAATATGTGATACCCGGATAAGAATTGTAGATAAAAATATAACAGTATTACCGAATCTATAATCAAGGGAAGGAAAAGACGAGAGGTAACCGACCTTGAGGCAACAAAAGAGCATAGGTCATAAAGTCAAATCCTCATTTCGAGAAGTAAGTTCGTGACTCTAATGTGATTGCCAAAGGGAAAGGTTAGACCCCAGAGTAATAGAAATCAGTATGGGCTGGTGAACAAGACAAACTAAACATGAATTAGGGACTGAGTGATTTTATAATGGTCGGCATCATGAGAATTTTAGATTACGTTCTGGAAATAATAAAATGGACAACAGAAGAAGATTCATAAGAAATTCAGAGGATGGTCATTCATGAAGACGCTTTCCTAAAGCTAATGTTAAGATTAAGGGACTGTATCTACCAGTTACACTAAGTGTCACCCTCGCGGGTAAGGAATTTAGTTATCCTTGGTACATAAGGATTACCGCAAGGCGAGTAAGGGTCATGGTTTATGTAAGAATATGCCCAAGAGGAATAGGTAAAACATCTATAGGTAGCTCGTCGTAGCACTAAATCTTAGTACTCTGCTAAAGGGGGAAATATGGAGTGATGTGGCATTAAGTCAGAATTAAGTGGTTCTAGTAACTATGGAATGGTCAAGGAAGAATGTGATATAAATGAGAAAGGGATGAGATTACACTTATTCATCTTCTACGTATATGCTACGATTCCATAACATTAAGTAACCACGATGTCAAGGAGAGGAAGTAAGGGTTCCGGACCGGGATGTTATTTATAAATAAGGAGAAACTTCGAGAGGTAAGTTATGACAAAGTAAATAACCCAAGAAAAATTACGCGAAATATTGATATGAGAAGGGGCCAACGAGTAGTTATCAGTTGATTCAGGAAGGGCCTAGTTATGGATATACCAGAGGTTACAGACAAATCAAAAAATCGTGCAAGATAAACGTAGTAAAACCCAATTTAGTTAATTTATTCTCGTAGTAATGTCATTGTAATACTTGATATTTATTCAGATAAGAGTTGGGATAGTTAAAGGTAGCGTATGAGTACTACGGAAATAAAGAGAGTGCTACAAGGAAGACAATCAAAACTTAAGTTCGGAAGCAACCCTATAAGTACAATGGCGTGGAGGCAAGTAACTATGAAAGAATATAGGTGAGGAAGGACATCAAAAATTCAGTTGAGTATGCGATATAATGAGCTCGCAGCCTTACAAAAGTTAGAGGATCCTCCCTAAGTACTATAATGAAAGACTAGATGAGGAAATAAGGAAGCAGGCTTCAACATAAGCATAGAGACCTAAAGAAGAAATGGTCTTGTAACAACAGTCTCACTGCAATGTTGTATGCACTCCATAAGAAAGTGGCACCTATCGTGGCTAATGAATGGGAAGAAGAAAAAAATCAAAAGGTTAATTGAGATCATATGAGTTACAGGGAACTCCCGTATTCGTGGGCACTAAGATAAGCCAAGTATCTATGCAGCAAGTGGCAGAACGACCAGGAAAAGTAATTGCTCACATTTAAATACAACTGAGAAGGAATGAAAGGAAATCCATGGTGCTAGCATGTTAAAAGGAAGGTTGTGAGTAGTATAAATAGATATACATAGGTCACAATCTAAAGTATGGTAGAGCAACAAGGTTTTGGCTAGACAGAAGTAAGGATAAGAAAAGGTGAGTGAGAAGGTGAAGAGAATACGTAAGTCCACGGGATTAAGCACTTCACAACAAGAGAGCTGATGGTTTCCATAAAGTCATAAAAATATCAGTATATCATGTGTGAACTCAAAGGAGTATTTAGAAGGGATGGAATGCTACCCTTTTAGTAAAGTAAGGGTGTAACTGTGATAAATGATAAGAGGATGGCGTTTAGGCCATTGATTGAGTAATGATTTCAAGAACAAGGATTTCATGAACTGCACTAGATTAGAATACCCCCATAGGATGAATCACATTGTGATGCTATGAAATACAGTTATTGGAGTATAGTATCGTCCCTAAGTGGATCACAAAAATCACTTCAGATGTTCCCCGATGAGACGCGAGCCCTAGTGACAATGTATTATGGATAAACATAAAGGTGAATCAACAATGGATGGATAAAAGTTCCAAAGTATGAGTTGAGATTAGGTTGTCATTCTTAATATGAACAGTAATGAGGAATCATTAAAGGACTTAGATTTATACATATAGGATAAGCAACGACAATGTAACATGTAGTTGGGTTACAAATCTTGGTAATAATAACTTGAAGTAAGTGTTATGGTATAGTATGACCCACCTAGATGTAGTAAAGCCATAAGGATAGATAACCGAGGCTATGAAACAAGATAAATCAATAGTCATAGGTTTGACAAAGTACCGATAGAAAACATTCGGTACACCTATAGATTCCCAGAGGGATAGCTTGTCGAGTTCTGTATATGTTTCCAAGGCGAGGCCCAGCGATTAGCTAAAAGCTGGAGGAAAAATGACAGAAGAGTCTCATAGGAGCACATACAAGGAAAAAGTCGTACAGGCTGCATGACAGAAGGTTGCATCAGTTACAATATTGGAAGAATTCAGACAACAAGTCGCGGTGTGAGAAAAAAGGACTAAAAGGGGGGAATGCCCTGGCCTTCGAATTTATTCACATAATAGTTGCCTAGATGTAAAGGACAATACTCAATTTTTCATAAGATCCATAGGTTATAAAACTGATAAGCGCATCAGTCAACATTCGAGGACGTATGTTCCAGGGGGGGGGGAATGATGTTACACCCCATAGTCTCGTATGTGAGAGTACGTCGTAAGTCAATTGATGTAAGCTCTGAAATGAGATCATCTTTGAAAGTACATAAACTAAGTTAATAATTTCACTCGGAGGTTACAAATATTGAAGATCATGAATAACGATTACCAAGAGGGTTGGAAAGCTTAGAAAATAAACCAATTGAAGAAAATAGGTTTCGTCGAAAGTCGACACATCTGGAATGTTATAACATGTACTTTAGGGTGAGAGTATGGTTTATTACATGATAATGAGGTTATGATATGATTTATCTTTGCTGTATGATAGTCGTGTGCTACATTTTTAAGTCAAGCAAGTTGTGGAACAAAAGTTGGCAAAGGTCTTCACAAGTTACATTCATAATATGCTGAAGATTAGGTCAAATATAACTGATATTGTCTCCCAATTTACTTGGAATATTTTGATGAACTACCAACCAAATTGAATATCTATAAGTTTAGTTTTCAACTTATTAAACCGTTTATCAATACGACATCGGGGTAGAGAGATATATGTATTTTGCGAGACTGCGCAGGCTGCTAGGTGACAAGTAGGTGTGTCACCTACTTTGTTAAATGAGAGCCCAAAAAGAGGCAATTTCGGGTTGGAAAAAGAGATTATTTAAGGGATTATCTCCTGCAATATAACCCTCATTATATATCACAAACAACAAGACCTAAACCCCTACAAACTTCCTTCCAAAAATTACCCACAAACCCTAATTGATTTTCTCTCCCTTTCAAGTTCTAATTGAGAGTATAACCTAGAATTTGAAGAACGAAGATAATGGATGAGTTATCCAACAAATAAGGTAAGTTTAGTACTCTCTTTCATCCATTGTTTCCCTGTAAATTAATGGTAATTCGTTCTATACTTGTAAGAACTCACAGGACGGTGATCGGAAGTCGTGAGTTCGAGTTATTCACTTGTAGCGGACCGTTTTGTGTACTCTTTTGTGTTGCTCTTGGGATGCGTATTTTACTACTCTTTTGTGTATTTTTGGAGGATGAGGGTGTGGATAAACACCATATATATTTAGGGTGGTTGTATTGTCATTCGTCATAACATTTCCGGGTCGTTTGACACTACTACAGTGGTCGTTTTGTGTATGAAGAGATTGCAGTGTGTTGGGCTGTTTTGTAGTATTTTATGGTGTATATAAGGCTGGAAAATAATGTATATATTTTGTTGTTTTTGTGTTCTTGTGTTGTTGGTGTGTTCTTGAATTTGGAGGAAGTAAGGATTATAGGGGAGATGCTACCTGTTTTTATACAAAATAAGCTTGTCGTTCGTTGTGCGATAGTTGTACCTTTCATAACTTAATGATAGTATTATTATCGTTGTTGTAGATTAAGGTGCGGAGAGGCGAGTTCAACTTGGTGAGTGGAAAGATTGTGATAAGGTATGTTAAGGCTCTTCCTTCATTCTTTTGGCATGATCTAAAGTAAAACGAACGTAAACGATACGCTATTTCATAATGAATCTACTCCTACAAACTAAGGTTTTCCATGTTGTTCTTTCCTTACAAAGTTATTCTAAGAAAGTATGTATGATCCTTGACTCCTAGTGAAGTTCTTATTGATTGTATGATGTCCATAATGTTAATCGAAGGTGCAACTACCTTACGTCACTCCGAAAGGTTTAGAGCGTTATTCCATGAGTCCAACATGCATTATGTAGTATCTATTATACTCTAACGAGCTGCGCTATAGTCGTCCAGGTACGACATCTATTGTGCAACCACTGGTCAGTTGGGTTTACGATCTCCACGTGGCCAGGTATGTTTTTACCGAATCCTTTTTTAGGCCGGCTACGATATGATGCTGATGATGATGATGCCCACAGAGGCGTATGTTTTTAAAATATTATGTATATATATGTATCACGCATTTCATGTTACTATCTCTTAGAGGCACTCAGATGCTACAGGTTGTATCTCTTACATATCTCTTTACATTACTGTTCTTACTTATGTTTTTCTGCCTTACATACTCAGTACTTTATTCGTACTGACATCCCTTTTGCCTGGGGACGCTACGTTTCATGCTTGCAGGTTCCGATAGACAGGTTGACAGTCCTCCTAGTAGGCTATCAGCCCAGCGGAAAGTGTTGTTGCACTCCACTTGCTCCGTAGTTGCGTATTTGGTCAGTATGATTGGGACATGTATTTTCTTGCTCCGGAGTTTCCTATATGACATTTATGTACTCAGAGGCTTGTAGACAAATGTCAGGTATATGGATACTTGTATGGCCTAGTCGGCTTATGTTTTGATTTACAAATGATCATGTCAGCTTTATAGGCGCGTATGTCATATGTATAAGTTTCTATATCATGTTAGGTCGTCCTATTTCTAGAATTCCCTTATATTTTATTTCGGTTATGTCATTATGACCATTTTGGCACATTTACCCATGATAGTATGATAAGAAATATATGTTATATTGGTACTAGGTTGAGTATAGTATCGGTGCCCGTCGTAGCCCACCGGCTTGGGTCATGATAGAAGTGCTCTCAAAAGTACCAGGTGCCCGTCGCAGCCCTCCGGTTTGGGTCTTGACATCAGAAGACAAATATAGAGGTTGGACCCTCTGTTTATCAAAACCCTGGTAATAAATTTATCCTCACATTGTATCGTTATGTGTAGTTCCCTATTGTGGCTTAATCCCTCTTGTTGCAACTCATCTTCATGAAATGTGATCTTGTGGCTCTCCAGTACTTGTCCCACAATGTTGGCCATCTCCCTACTAGTGATATTGTTTGGTACGTAAGCTTAATTCAATACCTTCATTAAAGCAATCATATGCGCCTCAAAATTCTGCAGCAATGATAGGATGGATATCTGAGTGGGAGTTTTGTTCAGATTATCCACCACATAATATTCCCTCGCCTGCACGTTTCCCCAAAGATCATCTAGGCTGATTTCAATGATGGGTTGTTTGGCAGCAACTTCTTTACTCGTTCCTCCAAAATTCTTGGGTTTGTAAATTCTACCTGTTCTGGTCATCCCTTGTGCCGCACCACATTCTTCCATTTTTTCTTTTCCTTTCCTCCTGGCTTCGGCAACATAATCCCAAGGTACGATATTGGAATTAAAGGGCGGTATGGATGCAACCATCATAGTGAAGGATGCGGTTATTTATACTTTAAATGGAGCAGGTGCAGCTGCAGGTGTTGTTACTTCAATTTCGAATAGAGTTGATGCGGCTACTTCACTGGTGGATTTATCTATACAACTATAGGATTTAGTGTGACTGCAGGTTTCTTAGGATCATCACGTTCCCGAATAAGCTCAATTGACCCTTCAGGATCCCATTCTTAATCAGTCTCTATCACATTTAGTCCTTCACCCCTATGGTTCGGAAGAGGGTTATTGCGGATGTTGGGTGCGTCTTCCTTTGCTTGTATGACCTTGGTATCAACCACTATCTAAATCTTGTCCATTAGAGTGTGGCATTCATCGATGGTATTTCCTTTCATGCCGGAATGGTATGCACATGTTTTGTTTTGATTGACCCATTGGGAAGAGTTTTCCATGGCGAATGCGGGAATAGGGGTAACATATAAAGTAACTTTCAGTCTTTCGTATAATTGGTCGATGGGTTCAGCAATGGGGTTGTATTGTCTACATGGCCTGCGGTCAAAGTTAGGTCTGGGTTTTTGATAGTTTTGGCGGGCTGGAGGTGAGTGATAATAGGTTGACTGGGTGTTATAAGTCTGATAGGCAGTAGCAGGTTAGGGATATCTGGGACTTGAAGGTTGATATGTGGGTTGAGGTGTTTGGTACGTGAGTGGAGATTTTGGACCTTGGGCTACCATCACGGCCCTTACTTCTTTCTTCTTTGATATACCCTCTGACTGCAATGCTTTGTTCGTAGCCTGTAATACCTAAAAATTGGTCACCATCCCACTCTTGATTCCTTCTTCAATCGTTTCTCCAAGTTTGATAATGTCGGAGAATTTGTGATTTTCGATGACCACTAGCCTTTCATAGTAATGGGGATCCTGGGCCCTGACGAAGAATTTGTTCATCTGCTCTTCTTCAAATGTCGGCCTTACCTTTGCATCCTCTGACCTCCTTCGAGTAGCATACTTGCAAAAAGTCTTTGTTGGTTTCATCTTGATGTTCTGTATGTAGAAGACGTCCGGTGCATTCTCTGTATTAAACCTAAATCGGTCCATGAAGTACGATGCCATGCTTACCCAATTAACCCACTTCTTGGGGTTTTGACTGATGCACCATGATAGAGCGTCCCCTGTGAGACTTATCATGAACAACTTCATGCGAATCCTTTCATCATTCCCAACTCCTACGAGCTTGTCACAGTATATTCTTAAATGCACCTTCAGGTCACCTGTTCCGTCAAACATCTCAAACTTAAGAGGTTTGTAACCCTCCGGAAGTTCTACGTCTGGCTGAGTACACAGATCTTCATAATTCAAACCCTCAACACCTTTACCTCCTTCGACACCCTGGACTCGGCTTGTGAGCTTTTATAGTTCCTTTGCCATATTCTTGATGAGCAGGTCCTTCTCAGTGGATTCTGGTGTTTATGAGGTTGGTTCATTTGAATGAGGTAAGGTTTCTACGTATATGGGGTTGTTTTGGTGGATAGCGGGGGTTTGAATGTAGTGGCGATCATTGGTTGAACTTAGCGGATCGGGAATAGGTTGTGGGGTATTATGAGGATTATGGTAGGTAGTGGTTTGTGGATACCGAGTCGAAAGATGTTGGTGTTGAGGAAGAGTTGGTACTGGTGGAGGGTTAGGATTTTGGGAAGGTGTTGCGTATTGATGGGGTGCGGGAGGATTTTGTGGACGTTGGTTCGGTGTGTTTTTAGGAGGTACTGGGTTCTGGGCCTTTGCTGGTTGATATGTGGGACGTTTAAGGTGTTGGAGAGGTTTGCCAAGTTGTGGACCTGCTCAAGTTTCCCTTACAATTCCAGTATTTTCTGCTCTAGTCGTAAGACCAAATCATTCTGTGCCGGAGTACTCCGACCGTCTGAAGTTTCAACATTATCCACATGCGCAACATTTCCTTTCAGGATACCACTCATATCATCCATCTTAGCCATTCCCTTACTTTTTGGATCACTTGGAGGAGGAGGAGGTGGAAGGCCTCTAAATCTGGTATGGTATGCTGATGATGTCAGTATGTGCGAACCAACCTTAGGTGATGGGAATAATCAAAAAATCAAAATAAACAAAAGGTAAACAAGTCAGCAGGGAGTTTGAAGAGATATTTGCATTATTTAAACATGTATTGTAGAATTATAAATTCGCGTCCTAATTTGGGAACCTCGTTGTACCTGAGGTAGGCCTAACCTCACATAAATTTGGAGAAATTTAATGCCGATAATTGCCTCATTTTATTAACGTAATAAATAAGTCAAACCTTTAAAATGACAATAAATAAATGAGTCACTAATGGCATTTGCCTTATTACATTCAAATTCTAAAAACAACTCTAGAAAAGCAAATAAACAATAATTCTAATCTACTTGGTCCCAGAGGGACCTTCTCCATGCTTGGTCTTCTTGGCCCCATCAATCAGATTCCCCAGGTCACGCATGTACAGTAGAAGATACGCCCTTGATAGGTGTCCTCCTTCGTTTCCCTCTGCATTCTGAAAGTCCACGACCATTTTCCTCATCTTTCCTTCCAGTTCCATCAGACCCTGCTCCAAATATTCCAACCTTTCCGTTGACTTTGTAGCCATTTCCCTCTACTCGTTGATTGATTCCATGTCTACTTTGTGTTGTTCCAGATTCCTGGCCTCTGACTCAAGGATTCCTTTTCGTAACCTCTTGTACTTCACCTGTGCTTCGACAACTTCATCTATGACCCTGTTTCCTCGACCGATCTCTGGCTCGACTATTCCCATTATGTTATCATCGAACCATGATAGGTAGAAGTACGGATGACCGGCGTGGTATTGATCTGGCTCAATGGTATCACTTTCCACAATGATTTGCAAATGCTACATGTGTTGCGCCTCACATTTGTATGGAATGGCATCATCTTAAAAATCTGCTTTGTAATGACTCATCTTGGAGACTCGCGGTATGACTTGTTTTCTCCCAGCTTGTCTCATGACCCTGATAGGAACATAGAGATATATGCCCCTTAACCCAATCAGCACCAAATGTGGAACATGCCTAGATCTGATGATGAACACGCTAGTAGGGAACTACTTGAACATCCAATGGACATTGTCCTCGGTCAGATTACGGAAAAAATGTACCTAATCTACAGCGTTTTCCGGTTGTGCAAACCTATCTGGGGCGAAGGTCATTCTTTTTGGATGATGGAAAGCTATGTGGTCATTCTTTGGTCTTCGTGGAAATTCCTGATGGTACTGGCCTCTTTGAAGATGATCAAACAACCATATCTGCAGCAACAAATTGCAACACTAAAAATGTCTGAACCCCTTATTGCAACGGTCCAGAGCTCGGTATATTTCTGCTACGATCATTGGGACAATAATGTAAAGTTGTCCTTCAATTCCTTCCATTAAAGCTTTGGTTACCATAGCCAACCTAGTGTGAATCCTGTCTCCTTGGATTGGAAACACTATCAGACCCAGAAAGTAGACGACGAACACAAAAAATCGACGATGAGTCCAACCCAGAGAAGTGATGGTATTTGTTGTGTCTGTATTGTTCGTAGAGGAAGTCGAAAGGTATGTAGGACTTCTTCTGGCAGACTAAATCATCATTCTTTCTCAGACCCATCAGTTTCAGAAACCCGCTAGGAGTGCGATTTTCTTGCACCAACAAACCAAGACTATCCCAGGGTAACCCAGCAAAACCTCCTATTTCCTCCAGGAGGGGAGTCATTTCTACATGGCCAAAACGGAATACGACCCGTTCTCCATCCCAGAACATGGTAGCAGCCTCGATCAGTATGTTGTTCGGCTGGATGCCTAGCAACGAGGGTAAATTTCCCAAAATCCTCTTCACATGATTTTTGTCGCTTGGCGAAAGATTTCCCACCAATCTAGCAATAAAAGTGGTATGTTGTGATGACCCAAAAGGTCATCTTATGTAAACTTAATTATGACTGTGTTTTGAGGCCCTTAAATCCTCCGTTAATCTAACCTCGATGTGCGTGCACAACCGGGAAGCCTTTATGTGGAAACTTGATAAAGAGTTGAATTTATGATAATTAATTGAATAAAGTTGACTTTGGTCAACATTTTTGGTAAATGGACCCGAACCCGTGATCTGGCGGTCCCGAAAGGTCCGTAGGAAAATATGGGACTTGGGCATATGCCTGGAATCGAATTCCGAGTACCCAAGTCCGAGAAATAAATTTTTAAAGAAAATTATTTTCTAAAAATAATTAAGGCTTTTGAAAATGAACCTCGATGTGAAACATGTGTTGCCGGGCCTGTATTATGGTTCTGAAGCCCGGAACAGGTTCAATATGTGTTATTTAAGTTATCTGTGAAATTTGGTAAGGAACGGACTTGATTTGACGGGTTTTGGATCACAAAAGGGAAATTGAGTGTTAATGAAGTTTTGAGGATTTTCATAGAATTTGAAATTTGGTTTGGAACGTGATTTCATGTTATCGAGGTCCGAATGTGATTCCGAGACCGGGAATGGTTCTGTTATGTTATTTGTGACTTGTCCACAAAATTTGATGTCATTCTGAGTCATATAGGTCGGTCCGGTGCATCTTTATAGAAATCAAGAGCTTGAAGTTTCTTAAGTTATGGTTTTTAGGGGTTTTGGGGTGTGATTTTGAGTTTAGCGTTGTTTTGAGTGTTTCGTGGGCTCGAGCAAGTCCGTTTAATGATTTGGGACTTGTTGGTATTTTTGGACGGGGGCTCAGGTGGGCCCAGGTGACTCCCGGACCCCCAACGAGGCTAAAAACCAGCTAAAACAACTGTTGGTGCAGTTGTTGCTGGTGTTACCGCAGGTGCGGTTGCACAGCTGCAGGTGTGCCCCCCAACTCCTCAGGTGTGAACCCATCTCCTCCGGCCCTTTTCCGCAGGTGCGGCCATTTCTTCGCAGGTGCGGGACCGCAGGTGCGTTCCCAGGGTCGCAGGTGCGGAAAACCCTGTAGGCAGCTTGTATTTTAAGTGTCAAAACTTGGGTTTCCTTCCGTTACACCCATTCCAACCTCCATTGAAGGGTCCTAAGAGCTTGAGAAACCATTCCTCGACCCATTTCCAGTAGAGGTAAGTAATTTCACTCTATTTCACTAGTTTAATTAATGTATTGTCAAGGGGATTAACTACTAAATCTTAGAAAAATCTAGGTTTTAAGTAGTAGATGGGATTTTTGGGAATTTGATGAACTATCCAATTAATGCTATGAATTCAAGTAGAAACTTCATATTAATGATCCTTAGGCTATGGGTGAGTGATTCCTCCGAGAATATTCAGGATTCGAGCATGCGTGCCCGAGGTCAAATTTTAGTATTTTTGAAAGAATAGTAGAAAAATGTATAATTAGGCTTTTGAATTGGTTTATTGAGTAATTATTGACGTTAATAAATCCATTATGTCTAGATATTATTGATTCAGGGTTGGATTCGAGAGGAAAGGCGGTATTAGAGGCTTGAATTGCGATTCTTGGACACGAGGTACGTGTCTTGCCTAACTTTGGTGAGGGAACAAGTATTGTGTGTTATGTGCTATGTGTTTATCATGTTCAATGCATAGGTGAGGTGACGAGTACCTATGCATTGTGTGTCAAGCATGTCGTAAGTCTATTTTGATGAAATTCTTGTTATTACTTCCGTATTCATTGTATTATGAAAATTATTTCTACTTGGAAGTTGATTGTTTGTTGAAAATCCTTGTTGATAAACTGGTGATATGATGGTTCGATTGAGGACCCAATTTGTTAAGAGATATAATTGAAAGGGTTGGTTATAACTGAGACCCTTGCCGGGCAATTGTTATGATATTGACTGATATTCTCCCCTTGCTGGGTAATTATGATGTGTATTTCCACTATGCTACATTCCTTGCCATTCGAGATTTGTCATTGTTTTGGTGAGGAAGAGTGTAAAGCACGAAGGGTGATGCCGTGCCATGATTTACATTGATTACGTCATAAAATGCATAGTGAGGAAGAGAGTAAAAGAATGAAGGTTAATGTCGTGCCATGATTCACATTGATTAAAAGCACGAAGGTTGATGCCGTTCAATGATTTATATTGCCTCAAATTATACATTGCACTGTGAGGAAGAGAGTAAAAGCACGAAGGGTGATGTCGTGCCATGATTTATATTATCTTATACAATACATCGCATTGTGAGGAAGAGAGTAAAAGCACGAAAGGTGATGACGTGTCATTACATACATTGCTCGCATTTATACTTGTTACGCTAGCATCCTTGTTAATTTGCTCTCTTGCTTTCTCCTATGTGTTAATCAATTGTTCTTATCTCTCACTTTTTACCCCCATTAAATACTCCCGTATCCCATACTTATCTGGTTATTCCTGCGTTTTTTCTATGCTATATCTTGTTGAACTGTACAGGTAGATTATCGTTGTCAAGTCTAGCCTCGTCACTACTTTGGACGAGGTTAGGCTCGACACTTACTGAGTACATGGGGTCAATTGTACTGATTCTACACCTGCACTTCTTATTGTTGTGCAGATCCTGCTGTCGGACCCTGTGGACTTCGCTAAAGGGAGTATCCTACAGTCCACCCCAGAGATTCCAAGGTAGACCTGCAGACGTTCGTGGGCCTTGGCGTCTCCTCTATCTCCATTTCCCTATTTTGTCTTACATTTATCCTAGTCTTTTCTGAGACAGTTCATGTATTTTTTCTTCAGACTTTGTATTTAGCACTCTGTTAGCATGTCCGTGAGTAGTGACTCCGGGTTTTGGGAAGTATTGCAACGTATTGTATTTTGTTACCTTCGCCTAGTTTTGAAAATTTATCTACTTTCATGTTATGAATTATAATATGTTCTAGTAAATGCTATCATTTCCGTGATAATATGTTAGTGTAGTTTTCCACGTTGGATTGTCTAGCGGGTTCAACTTTAGACGCAGTCACGGCCTGAAGGTGGGATTTCGGGTCGTGACAAGTTGGTATCAGAGCACTAGGTTGCTTAGGTCTCACAACTCACGGACAAACTTGGTAGAGTCTGAGGGATCGGTACGGAGACGTCTTTACTTATCCCCCATAGGCTGCAAAGTTAGGAATAACTTCATATCTTTCATTCTCTGTCGTGCCATTTAAATTCTAAATACTAATTGAGTCTCTATCCTACTCTCTCACAGATGGCGAGGACGCGTGCTTCCTCCTCGACCGATCGGCAGCCTGATCCTCCTATTGCAGCTCCTACAAGGGGCCGAGGCCGAGGCCGCGCTAGAGGCCGAGGAAGAGCTAGAGCAGCAGCTCCAGTTGAGGACCCACAGGTAGACTTTGCCGGTGAGGTTCCTACTCAGGCAATCCCAGTTAGACTAGCTCAGGTCCCAGAGGGGTTCATTGCTACCCTGGTGCTTCAGGACGCTCAAGTCCGCTTGGTGGGACTTATGGAGAGCGTGGCTCAGGCCAGTTTTCTTCCTACTGCACCAACTGGTTCTCACGCTGGGGGAGGGACCTAGACTCCTGTTATTCATACCCCAGAGCAGGTTGCCACTCAGTTTCATACTCCAGCACCTCAGACAGCTGGGGTAGCTCAGTCGGGTATTGTGGCACTGACAACCGAGGGTACAACTATGTCAGAAGATGCTCTATGGAGACTGGACAGGTTCACCAAGTTATTCACTACTACTTTTACTGGTGCGCCCTCAGAGGACCTCCATGATTACTTGGACAACAGTCATGAAGTTCTTCGGAACATGGGCATAGTGGTGTCCAATAGAGTTGACTTTGCTACTTTCGGTTATCTAGCGCAACAAAGACTTGGTGGAGCGATTATTGATTGACCAGACCAGTTGGGTCTGCACCTTTGACTTGGATTCAGTTCTCAGAGGTATTCTTGGGGAAGTTCCTTCCCATTACTCAGCGAGAGGATCTTCGGGGAGAGAGAGAGTCGAATCTTCAACCCTTTAAGACCTAATTGATTTTAAATCAAGTGTGTCTACATTAGTGGAGAAATACATAAAGGCCAAGCCTATGGTACTACTTGTGTGCATTTGAATATCTTTGTGAGAGAGAGAGTCGAATCTTCTAATTGACATCCCTTCTATGTTTTGAATTGCAATATGTGAGCTTGGGATTCTCTCTTAAAATGTGAGGGCACATGAAACTCAAGTTGTGAAACTAATCCCATTTTCAATTGGGAGGAATGAGCGAGGGAAGGCAATTGTGATGGAGAGGCAAATTGTGAATCTTTAGTGTCATGACTTGGTTGTTACTTTGGTTAATGTGTTGTTTAAGTTTTTGAAAATGAAATAACAAAAAGTTAGTGACTCATATGTCTTGGATTGATTGTTGGTACCAACCAAAGTCATTATATTATGCTTGAATTGACCCTTTTTGACTTGAAATGATACGTGGTATGCCATGGAGCCTAAGTGATGATTTGCATAAATGTGTTCTTAGTTTTCACATTGCTTGAGGACAAGCAATAGTTTAAGTTTGGGGGTTTGATGAGTTGGTATTTTACCAACTTATCCCCTCTTAATACTTGATATTTTGTGTAAATTTGTTGACAAACTAAGACGTTTATTGATGCTTATTGGTAAAATTCCAGGTGTCAAGTGATTTGGAGATGATTGTGAAGAAATAGTATGAAAACAAGTCAAAAAAGGAGAAAAATTGGAAAATATTTCTGCCCAGTTGTTTACTTTGTGCGATCGCATAAGTCTTGATGGATGACACAGTGCGACCGCAGCTTGATCAATGAAAACGCACAGGAGAAAAGTGGACTGGTCAACAGTGGGGTCAAAAGCACTGTGCGAACGCACAATATAGCATGCGATCGCAGAGCTCTGGGGAGTTACTCAGTGCGATCGCGGGTGCATGTGTGCGAACGCACAGTAGTAATTCTGGGCAAGTGCTGGGCAGTTTCGTAATTTCATGTTTTAATCCCCAAACCTCTTATATACTCGACCCAGCAGATATTTTGGGATATCTTTTGTTTTGAAAATATTATTTTGAGAGAGAAGAACAAGTATTGAAGCTAGGGCTTTGCACACACACTTGGGTCTTGAAGATTTCATCATTTTGGTTAAGGATTTCTTACCCATTTATGTTTATTTCTTCATTTCCTTGTTTTGTATTGAATATCTAAGTGTGTAGTATTTTTCCAACACTTGAATCTTGTTTATGGGAATATTCATNNNTGGGTGTTTGTTATTTTAATTATTCTTGTTCTTTAATGTTTCCAAAGGGATTAGCTAACCCTAGGACTCGCCCATTAACTCCGAATTAATTTTGGAAAAGATTATTTGGGGTTGGGAAAGATTAATTAACAAGAACTTGAGGATTTAACCCTCATTTTATAGATTCTACCTAGCGATAGGATTGAACTACTTGTAGCCAAACCCGGAAGTGCTTAATCTCCTAATTGGGTTAGGAATAATTCATTTAGGAAGTCTTATTAGTCTTTGGGAAAAGCTAATTAAGGAATATTATCCGTGGCTAATTAACATAACTCACTCATAATTGTAAAATCGTGAAATACATTGGATCGTTACTTGAGTGTAATACCTGATGCATTCATTTTTGTTGCCATTGATCATTTTACTTGCTTTCTAGGTTAGTTTATATTTTTGCATTTAGCTATAAACAATTATCAAAACCCATAATCTTATTTGTTTGGCATTGCGCGATAAGTGATAACTCTCTAGCATTCCTAATCGCCCTCATATTGTTCTCTGTGGGATTCGATCCCAACCTTGTTGGGTTACTATATTTGACAACGATCGCTTGCACTCTTTTAAGGTGTAAATTGAGTGTATCACCTGGCCAGACTATTCCAGTTCCTGCTCTAGCGGAGGGTGCTACGATCCCTCCCGTTGATATTCCTGATCCTCCTCCAACCCCAGCTTCGGGTCCCGATATTTCTGATGGGGACATCAGGGGATCTATTCAGATGTTGATGCAGTTGGTGGCCTCCCAGGCCCAAAGATCACATGATGCCCCTGCGTCTTCTAGCGAGCAAGGTGATTCTTCAGGTTCAAAGGTCAACCAGTTTCTGTGGTTAGCCCCTCAAGAGTTCACGAGCACCGACCCAAAGGCCGATCATCAGGAGTTTATAGACGAGATGTACAAGACCCTTCGAGTTATGAGGGCTACTGAGACATAGGGAGTTGAGTTAGCTTCCTATCGTCTAAAGGGAGCGGCATATTCATGGTTCGAGATGTGGGAGAGTTCCCGTGGATAGAGGATCCCTCCGGCGAGGTGGGATGAGTTTGTAGATGCTTTTATGGATCATTTCTTGCCTGCCGAGACTATGGCAGCCCATGCTGCAGAGTTTGAGGTCTTTAAGCAGGGTAACATGAGTGTGTGGGAGTATCATATGGAGTTTATGCACTTGTCCAAGTATGCTATCCACATGATGCCGACTATGGAGGCTAGAGTTCGTCGGTTTGTTCAGGGCCTTGGTCCCCTGGTTATCAATGAGGCTGCTACAGCTGCTTTGCACTCAGATATGAACTATGGGAAGATTGTGGGGTTCGCCCAAGCCACGGAGGCTCAGAAATTGAAGATAAGAATGGAGAGAGAGAGTAGCAGTAGGGCCCGATCAGCGGGCAACCCTGGGAGTTCAGTTGAAGGTGTGAGATCAGCCATTGGGAGAGGGTCATCAGCGCCATCTAAGTCCTATGCTCAGTCCTCACCTAGTGCACCGCTATCAGGGCATGATTATTATCAGGGAGGTCGTTTGGGGCTCGGTTCAGATAGCAGGAGGTTCCATCAGTCGGGTCGTTCAGGTAGGAGGTTCTAGCAGCAGCAGAGGGCCCCATGCCCTAAGTGTGGGAGGTTTCATTCCGAGCCTTGTGTCACGCCCTAAAATCGAGGGACGAGACTGGTGCCTAACCAGGTGAACCCAGTCAAGCGGACCTTGATTGCCTTTCCTGCCCAACGTATTACCCCACGTTCATAACATGCATTATTTCGTGTGAGTTAGCCGATTTTAGTTTCAAAGTACATTTTACAACATATCTCCATTTGATTCCTCTTTTAGCATTTCAACGATTGATATCCAAACATACATAATACATTGATAACTTTCCCACATGATCCACGGTTCCGAGTACGTACTGTTACTACCCAAAAATACATATATACACCCACATCATGTCTATGGAGCCTCTACGAATACTAGGGGTTTTACATAACTTGCAGGTAACAAGGCCCCGGCTATACCTTTACAACATAAGAAAAAGAGGGTGGTATAACCTACACACGGCCTCGCGAAGAAGAGGGGCTCACCACAACTGCTGAAGAGATGAAGAAGAGGCACCACTAACGGCAGACTGAGCTACCGGCTATGGAACCACCTACGTCCATATAAAAGATGTAGCGTCCCCGGTAAAAGGGATGTTAGTATTGTGGAATAGTACTAGTATGTATGAACAAACTTTACCCCAAGTACAATCAAGCAGTACACAGATAAGAGACAATTAAAAGAACCAACAAGCATTGCACAGAAATAGAAAGAACCAAAATCAAGACTTTCACAGATTTCCCTTTTCTTTTTCAACACCACCATATTCAAGAGTTTCATAGATTTTTATTTCAATGTGATCACATTCCATCCTTATTACCTCGGCCACCCTTATCACCTTCTCTTACCCTTATTACCTCGTCCACCCATATTACTCTGTGTTGCGGCGTGCAACCCGATCCCACCGAACAATCACATTTCATATCCACCTATTAAATCACAAGGATCTTCATCATGAAGAACATAAGTTCATATCAACCAACAACTATGTGAAATGAAGGCACAATGATCATTACCAATAAGTAATTCATATATGGTGTTGCCACAATCATTTAATTCAATAAAATCAGTCTATATTCACTTTCATCATTTGCTACACAACCTTTAACACTTTGATACGTTCAACAATGTATTTAATAGAAACATCAACCAAACAATTCAGTCATAAAGATTTTCATCATCAAGAATGTAAATTCATAACAACCGAACAGTCATATGAAAGCAAAGGCACAATAATCTCTACCAAGCAGTGAGTCATGTACGGTACTCCATAACCATTTAGATTAGTCAATTCAATTCACTTTCCTTTCCCATCATTCACTACACAGCCCTCAACACTTGGATACATTCAACAATTGAGTTCATTACCATTTTCACTCATTTAGTACCACTTTCTTTCACATTGATAAGTTCAAACATATAACAAGCATCAACATATAGTTCCATTAGATAAATCCACATTTCCTTTCCATTATTTACTACAAAGCATTTAGCACTTAGATACATTCAACAATTGGATTCGTTATCGTTTCTTTCGTTTGGTAATACATCCTTTCATACCGAGGTATTCAATAGTTAACGAGTTTTGCACATGATAGAGTAAGCACAAGGAATCACCATTTTCACAATCTCATATAACGCGGTGGTATGGAAATCAACTAGGACAATCAGAGAATATAATCTTACGTCTCAACACATTATAACAATCAATTCACATATTCTCAAACATAGTACACATACCGTATGCTCGGACACCAACAAGAGGATTCTACAAAGGTTAAAGTTTGCCATACATACCTCAAAGAGCTTTTTCTTAAGTTTAGACAATACACCAACACCTCTAGACATAATAATCTATAAAGAGATAGCGGAAATCGATTAATAATTAGGAAGATTATCCATGGTGTAACTCTCTTAGGAATTTCATCAAACACCTAACATGTGAAGTAGACTACAAGGTTTAGAAATGGTAATTCCTCTTCCCTCAACCAATTTTAACATGAACTACCCAAATTAGTTCTTTAACATCACATACTACAACTTAGTCCCACATGCATGGCCTATTTCTAACCCCCACCACATATTTGAACCCTTAACCTCTTACATGGAATTTTTGGAAGTAGGACTTACCCGGATGGAGGACAATCTATGATTATCTTTCTTGATTCTTGAAGACTTGAGCAAGATTTGGATGATTATGAAGTTAGGCCCCTTCTTTCTCTCTCTATATTCTCTCATCTCTCTCTAAATCAGTAGAAAATGACCCCAAATGAAGCCCTTAAACCTATTTCTAAAAATGGGGTCGGTTATAAAAATAGGAAAAATAAGTCTCTGAAACAGGGTCTGTGATCACAGAATGGACCGCAAAATAAGAATGTTGGCCGCAGAATGCATCACAAAATAGGTGCCCAAATCTGGGCTACACTGGCCCATTGTGAGACAGATCTGCGATCGCAGAGTCAAAAATGCGACCAGAAATGCGATCGCAGATTTGACACAGGATCGCATTTCTCCAGCCTTTGGTAATTTGATCATAACTTTGCGTAGGAATGTCCAAATGACAAACGGTTTGAAGAGTTGGAAACTAGACTCAAATACCTTTCATTTTATAGGTTATTAATCACCTAATAACTTATATATATTTAGATATACTCATTCAAAGTGTGGACTAGTGGAAATACCTTTGGAATTTTAGCCTATTATGAAATTTTCCCATTTGGCTTAGACTTAGGCTTCTCCTTGGACCCCACCTTACTAATTATATGACTCATACACTTATTCACAACATCCAATTAATTTACATCATATTTAAAGCATATAAAATATTATACTTAGTCTACCTGGATATAAAATATTGCTTAGCAAAATTTTCCGGGGCCTTACACCTTGTTAATTGGATATCCCGGTATGCTATAGATGTGGAGTGAGGGGCCATGTACAGCGAGACTGTCGTGCACCCAGTCAGGGCACATGTAGGAGTACTGTTCAGCCATCCAGTTCATCAGCCGCTACGCCTTCAGCACGCTTTATGCTCTTATTGATCCCGGATCTTCATTGTCATATGTTACTCCATTTATTTATTCGAGTTTTGGGATAGAACCCAAACAACTTCATGATCCGTTCATAGTGTCGACTCCGGTTGGTGATTCTATTATGGTCGCGCGAGTCTATAGGAATTGCGTTGTGATGGTGTGTTGTTTGGATACCATGGACGATCTCATTGAGTTAGAAATGATAGATTTTGATGTAATTATGGGGATGGATTGGCTCTACTTGTGCTTTACTAAACTCGACTACCGAACCAGAATTATGAGGCTCGAGTTTCCTAATGAACCAGTTATTGAATGGAAAGGGAATGACGTTGTGCCGAGGGGTAGGTTTATTTCCTGTCTTAAGGCCTCCAAGATGATCAGAAAGGGGTGCATCTATAATTTTGTCCGGGTTGCGAACGCCACTTCAGAGGTGCTTGCTCTCGAGTCCGTGTCGGTTATGAATGAGTTTCTTGAAGTATTTCCGGATGAGTTTCCTGGGATTCCACCAGATAGAGAGATTGAATTCGGGATTGATATATTGCCTGATACGCAGCCAATATCTATTTCCCCTTACAGGATGGCGCTAGAGGAATTGAGAGAGTTAGAAGAACAATGGAAAGATCTATTAGAAAAGGGTTTCATTCGGCCAAGCGTGTCGCCTTGGGGCGCACCGGTTCTTTTTCTCAGAAAGAAGGATAGATCACTTCGGATGTGTATTGATTATCGGCAGCTCAACAAGGTCACCATCAAGAACAAATATCCATTGCCTCGGATAGATGACTTGTTCGATCAATTGCAAGGTGCTAGGTTCTTCTCAAAGATTGATTTACAGTTCGGGTATCACCAGTTGAAGATCAGGGAGCAGGATGTTCCTAAGACCGCCTTCAGAACTCATTATGGGCACTTTGAATTTTTGGTAATGTCTTTTGGGATAACCAACGCCCCAGCCGCTTTTATGGATCTTATGAATCGGGTTTTCAAGTCGTTTCTTGACTCCTTTGTGATAGTCTTCATTGATGATATCCTTGTTTATTCACGAAGTTGGGAAGATCATGCTAATCACCTCAGAGCAGTTCTGCAGACTCTTCATCAGCACCAGTTGTATGCAAAGTTTTCAAAATGTGAGTTTTCACTAGAATCAGTCACCTTTTTGGGCCATGTTGTTTCTAGGGAAGGGATTTAGGTTGATCCCCAAAAGATCGCAGCGGTGAAGGATTGGCCTAGATCAACGACCTTGACAGAGATTCGCAGTTTCTTGGGTTTATCTGGGTATTATCGGAGGTTCGTGGAGGGATTCTCTACTCTCGCCTCCTCATTGACTAAGCTAATGCAGAAAGCAGTTACGTTTTAGTGGTCTAATGCTTGTGAAAAAAGTTTTCAGGAATTGAAGTCGAGATTGACTTTGACGCCAATGTTGACCTTGCAAGAAGGTTCAGAGGGTTTTTTGGTTTATTGTGATGCTTCGAGGGTTGGTTTTGGGTGTGTGCTGATGCAATGTGGTAAGGTAATAGCATATGCTTCCAGACAGCTCAAGAATCATGAGAAGAATTATCCGAGGCATGATTTGGAGCTCGCAGCGATTGTGTTTGCATTGAAAATCTAGCGGCATTATCTTTATGGTGTCCATGTGGACGTGTTCACATACCACAAGAGTCTTCAGTATTTATTTAAACAGAAGGAGTTGAACTTAAGGCAGCGGAGGTGGTTAGAATTGCTCAAGGATTATGATATGAATATTTTGTACCATCCAGGAAAGGCGAATGTGGTAGCCGACGCTCTTAATCAGAAATACATGGGTATCTTGGTCCATTTGGAAGCAGGTCAGAGGCCTTTGGCTCGGGAGGTTTATCAGTTGACCAGTCTAGGGGTATGTCTTTCGGCCTCAGATGAGAGGAATGTCGTGGTGCATAACGGAGCGGAGTCTTCGCTTGTAGCGGAAGTCAAGGGAAAGCAATTCAGAGATCCGGCTATAGCACAGTTAAGGGAAGGAATTTTGAATCACAAGACTTCAGCATTTTCACTCGGCAATGATGACAGTGTTTTGCGGTGCCAAGGGAGGCTATGTGTTCCGGATGTGGATAATCTTTGGGAGAGAGTCATGGCAGAGGCTCACAATTCTAGGTATTATGTGCACCCAGGTTCTACGAAAATGTATCGCGATCTCAAGGAGATATTTTGGTGGAATGGTATGAAGAGGGGTGTGGCGGACTTTGTGGCTAGGTGTCCGAATTGTCAGCAAGTGAAGGCCGAGCATCAAAATCCCGGTGGGTTGACGCATCTTATGGAAATACCGATGTGGAAATGGGAAATGATCAATATGAACTTTGTGGTAGGGTTACCCCGCACTCAGCGCATGTTCGACACAATTTGGGTAATAGTGGATCGACTCATGAAGTCAGCACATTTCTTTCCAGTCAAGTCCACCGATACTGCAGAACAGTACGCTCAGTTTGTATCTTAGATAAATAGTCAGACTCTATGGCACTCCAGTATCTATAATCTTGGATCGAGGGGCCCAGTTCACAACTAACTTTCGGAGAAAATTTTACCAAGGTTTGGGTAATCAGATAAATCTCATCACGACTTTCCACCCTCAGACGGACGGTCAGGCGGAGTGGACTATTCATATGCTTGAAGATATGTTGCGGGCTTGTGTTTTAGATTTCAAGGGTAGCTGGGATGATCACTTGCCGCTTATAGAGGTTTCTTACAATAACAGTTTCCATGCTAGTATTTAGATGGCCCCATTTGACGCATTGTACGGAAGGAGGTGTAGGTCTCCGATTTGATGGTTTGAGGTTGGTGAGGCGGAATTGTTAGGACCGTATCTTGTGCACCAAGCTATGGAAAAAGTTAGAGTCATCCAGGAGAGGATGAAAACTGCTCTGAGTCGTCAGAAATCCTATGCGGACATTCGTCCTAGAGATTTGGAGTTCCAAGTAGATGATTGGGTATTCTTGAAGGTGTCTCCCATGAAGGGAGTGATGCGGTTTGGAAAGAAAGGGAAGTTGAGCCCGAGGTATGTCGGGCCATGTCGGATCGCTCAAAGGATAGGGAAGGTAGCGTATAGGCTGGAATTGACCCATGATATGTCATTAGTGCATGCAGTGTTTCATGTGTCCATGCTAAAGAAGGTAATTGGAGATCCATCTTCCATCGTGACAGTTGAAACCATTGAAATTAATGAAGAATTGTCATATGAAGAGGTTCCGGTTGCTATACTTGATAGGCAAGTCCGTAGATTGAGAAACAAAGAGATTGCATCTGTTAAAGTGTTATGGCAAAGTCAACAAGTCGAGGACGCCACGTGGGAAGCGGAAAATGAAATGAAAGAGAAATATCCCCATTTGTTTGAATAAGTCTGTCACGAACCAGAATCCCAATCCGAGTCGTGATGACGCCCAACGACGGGGTTAGGCAAGCCAACAATAATTACACCAAGTGATACCTTTCCCATCTAGTTAAACAGTCAAATATTCCCCATTTATAACGACAAACATGATACTAGCCTTGAGCGGAAATGAAATCCTAGTAGATATAAGCTGAAATAAAATGCACACATAGATATACATCCCAAAACCCCAAAATATAAATATACACTACGCGTGTGTGCCAGGAACTAGTGTCACGAGTGTCATGGGCAACTACTGAATATACAATGACTACAATATATACAGAGTCTCCGTCTGAATGAAATGAGCGGAGAAATGTAACAAAAGAGCTCCAGGGTGCTGCTAGGAAGTCGCCGAGAAAGCAGCTCACCGAGAAGTATGACCACGGTATCAATATCTAGCATCGGCCTGATAGTCTGACGTACCAGCCTCCGGACCTGTACAGTCAAGTACAGAAAAGAAAAGAAAGTGCAGCATGAGTACATATTAAATAAATATGTACCCAGTGAGTATCCCGCCTAAACTCGAAGAAGTAGTGACGAGAGGTCGACTCGATACTCACTAGGGTCCAGCAGTAGTAACATGTGCTAAAATATGATGAAATACAGTAGGCATGCCAGGGAAATAAGCAACAAGTACATATACTGAAAGCAGAGAAAATCCAACAGCTACTGAACTTAAGCAATAAAGCACTTTCAAGAGTAAGACCACCGAATGAAATAAAAATCACAAATTCTTTGAGTCCGCCGTGGCGTACGGCCCGCTCCCTTATATTTCACAATTATATTTTGAATCCGCCGTGGCGTACGACCCGCTCCCTTGTATTTCACAATTTCATTTCAAATCCGCCGTGGCGTACGGCCCGCTCTCTTATATTTCACAATTTCATTTCAAATTCGCCGTGGCGTACGGCCAGCTCCCTTATATTTCACAATTTCATTTCAAATCCGCCGTGGCGTACGACCCGCTCTCTTATATTTCACAATTTCATTTCAAATCCGCCGTGGCCTACCACCCGCTCCCTTATATTTCACAATTTCATTTCAAATCCGCCGTGGCGTACGGCCCGCTCCCTTATATTTCACAATTTCATTTCAAATCTGTCGTGGCGTACAACCCGCTCCCTTATATTTCATAATTTCATTTCAAATTCGTCGTGGCGTACGGCCCGCTCCCTTATATTTCACAATGTCATTTCAATGGAACTCAGAAGAACAACATGATGCAAAAACAACATTTCGTAGGAAATACAGCATTACAATAAATCATAAGAGCATTTCAACGAAAGAAAGGAACATATTTAAGGCATTGCAATGAAACATACAAGGCATGATGTGGGCCTAACTACCCGGACAT
>ML247918.1:0-42501 GCA_005239495.1 Nicotiana undulata
TTACTCTATTGTATTTTCAATGAAGTTGAGACGTCTTCTTCATTAAAACATTAATTAAAAGGGACCTAATTCGCAAACAAAACCTTTCATAAATAAAGGCTAAAGCTTATACTACACCCATCATAAAAGGGTTCAAAGTAAAACGCGCATCTTTATGCAAAGAAAGCTAAGAGGTACGAATAAAAACCTTAGCAAAAACGATAGACTTGAGTAAAGAGTAAGGCTCAAAATTCACAAAAGTCTCAAAAGAAAGCATTGTATTAATATAAAAGCGGCTAAGAACTAAACTAAGTACTTAGCCGCATAAAAATATACATTTTTTAGATTCCCCTAAGTTGTCAGTTGGGGACTTTAGAAATTTCAAACTTACTCCCGATGGAGCTGGGAGTAATTACACCAATCCAATAAAAAAATGGGAGGGGGGATGACTAAAAAGTCTTCATTCTTGAGGAGAATGAGGAGAGCTAGTTTCTTCTTCTGGAGGATTGTCCGCTGTTTCATCAGCTGGAGAAAGATCAAGACCTTGCTGAGTCTTATCTATGGCTTCTTTAGACTTTGCAATCTCAGCATCAAGATCGAAGCCTACTTGACTCATCTCCATCAGTGTGTCGTGGCGAGCATTCATATATGCCCAACTCACTTCAACAGTCGTTGACTCTTCAAGTTCATTATAGTCTCTCGACCATACCTGAAGTTCAGTCTTCAAGTTGTCATTTTCAGCTTCAGCAGCTTCAAGGGAAACCTTCAAAGGTGCGACTGACTCCTCCAGAGTTTGGAACTTCGTCAAGGCTCCACGGAGATCTTCTTGGGCTTGGGAAATATTACGTACAATTTCTCCAGAATACTCTTCTTTTCGCCCCAACAAGTCCTTCAAGTACCGGATCTCTTCCGTGGCTTTTGACATTTTCTCAGCAAAAGAAGATTCAAGAGAATATTTGTCTTTATTGACTTGGCTAAAAGAAGCCTTCTCCACTGCTAGCTCTCCTTTGACAGTCTTCAATTGCTCCTTTAAGGTATCTCTCTCTTCTTTTAGAGCTTTAATCTCTATTTGAAGGCTTTCATATTGTGCTGTATTATCATCAAGCCCACGCAACACTTGCAACTCTTTTTCATAGTTGGAGATTCTCTTCATAAGCTCCAAACCAATAAGGTGCGTCTGCAAAAACAGTAAAACAATCAAAAGTGTTAAATTGTCAATTAAGAAATGTGCAAAAGGTCTTTTAAAAAAAAAAAAAATATATATATATATATATAATACATACCTTTAAGGAATTATGCACCACTTCATTAGCCCAGGTAGGAGATGCATGGCTGTCAAGCTTGGCTCTTTCTTCAGGGCCAATCAAAGGCTTGAGCCACATTTCCGGCTCACTGGTACTAATCTTCTTAAAGAGGCTTCCACCAGCTGGAACCTCAATCATGACCCTTCTCATCTCCCTGCTGGAAGACCCTTCATCTATAATAGAAGGCATGGAAGCAGGGACAGAAGGAGCAACAGAAGAGACAGAGGGGCTGGAAGCTAAAAAAATCCACGGGTGCTTCAGTAGAGACGGACGGAAGGGAAACTGAGGAGATAATAGGAACCGAAGGAGGAGCAACAGTAGTAACTGGGGGAGCAGAAATAACAGCAAAACGTGAGTAAACAGTAGCTAAGGGAATATCATCAGGGTCCATGTCAAACCCTTCCTGAAACAAACGCTCGGCAGGGTCTCGAGCTGGGGACTGAGATTGATCACGAGAAGAAGAAGGCCGAGTAGCCAACAACGTAGAAAGAGGAGCGGGAGTAGACTCGTCGTCCGAAACTACCCGCCTTCTTCTCACCCGGTGCATTAAAGCACCCTCTTATTCACCTTCATCTTCCCCTTCAGAGCGGGGATCTAGGGCTTTCCTTTTTGAAGCACTGGTCAGAATACTCTGGGCATGAGACAAGGATATCCCCGGAAGTGATGAAGATGCCCCACGGATAGAAAACCCTATCAGAAAAAAGAAAAAGAGTTAAAAAACAAATATAAAAAAAAACTCAAGCAAGGAAGGGAGTGAGAAAAACTCTACTTACCATGGGTCTTGACAATCCACTTATACTTTGCCGAAAAGTACTTCCAGGATCTTTCCTCGGCAGGAGCAGCAGTCAACATTCTCTCTACCCAACTGCGAATGTCGGAGACATTCTCGACAACATTCATAGTTGCTGTAAATAAGAAGAAAACAGATACGGTGTTAGAAACACAAAATAAATTTTATGTAAATAAAACAGGTGCGAATCAAAGTACTTACGTGCACGATTCCACTTCTCAGGGAAGGGAAGATTACTTTCACCCACTAAAACAGCAGTGGGAACAGCCACGTACCTAAGGTACCAACCTCTGTCTTTGTCATCGCCAGGGGTTACTAAAACCCTCTTACTCCGAGCAACCAGAGTAAAAACCCCTTGACGGAATAAAGCAGGAGAATATAAATGCATCAGATGATGAAAGGTAAAAGGGATAGAAACCCTTGAAGCTAGAAATCTCAGGCAGGCAACAACACGCCATACTAAAGGACCAACTTTTCCTAGGCAAATGCTGAAAAAACGACAAAATTCTATGATAACAGGGTCAACAGGAGGCTGAAATCCTAATGTGAAAGGGTAAGTATAGAAGTAAGAAAAACCTGTCTTGTAAGACGTAATTCTTTGAGTGTCACTTGGCACAAGAATGGGAACATTAGACTCCCAAGAGCATTCCCAACGAACGACAGGAAGATGACCTACAGTGATGATGGTAGCATATTTTTCGACGCTATCTAAAGAAGAAGCATGTTCGGCGATAGGAGAATTTACATCTGGGAAGACTATCTCAGTAGGAATGATTTCATCAACTTTGGGTTCATGAAAATCATCCTTGTTCCTAGAAATAGAATGAGAAGATCTACCTCTCGGAGAAAACAACGACTTAGCAGAGGAAGGAGAAGAAGAACCTCTAGTAGAGGTAGGTCCTAGGATCCTTAATCGGCCACCTCTCCGACTCCTAGACGGAGAAGAAGAAGAAGCCAAAGCTTCAACATCAATAACCTTTTCAGGTTGACCTGAGGAAGACATATTTATAAAATCAAGGAAGAAATTCTTTCACAAAGAAAAGATTAAGTTATGGAAGTTTTTCGTGCTAAGGAAGAAAAGAAGACGACTATTTATACCTAATGGCGACCGTCGAAACTTGGAAAGGTAATGATGGAAAGTCATAATTAAAGGTGTCACTTCGGAACTGATGCAGCCGCAAAAAGCCCTAAAAGGCGTCGAGTCGTTTTAGAACCAATTAGNCTATTATACGCTCAATACAATGCAATTGGGGGGACTATCTGTATTGGTAAAAAATATAGCCTCATACGTGTACAAATTTTGGATGACTCAGCCAGCCAGGTGGACTAAATAAAACATCACACGTGGACACGGGATAAAAAGGTACGGTCAATACAAGGAATTAGCCACGGAAAGATCATCAAAGAAGAAGAGACACGGTCACAACGAATCCGAACACAATAATGGGTCGATTCGAAGATCAGCAATCAATGTCTTGTACGTTATGTAACTCCTAAAATAACAGTTACTATTCATCATTATAACGCCTCATAAATGTAATAATTAAGCATTAAATAGGCTATCATGACAGAAATACAAACGTTGTACTAGGAGAACATCCCTATAAAAGGAATAAAAAATATAACAAACAGGATCATCTGATTTCTCAGAGACTAAGCTATTTAAATTTTCTGCTTATTACTCTCGAAATTATTGCTACTTTATTCTTTATTTTATTAATTCGATTATCAGTAACCCGAGTTTATCTTAAATTAAGCTTTAGTCAGAAGATTTTATTTATTGGTTAAACAATCACAAATTCAACTATAATTGGAATGGTAAGATGGAAGAAATTATTTAGGACTAATAATGAATGAATTCGAGAGACAAACAATATGAAAAAGTTCAATAAAATTTTAGCCTGATTTAATTTGAAAAAGTTCAATAAAATTTACAAAAGAAGGTCGTCCTGCTCTAGAATTTAAAAAAAGCAACTGAATTCTTAAAAACCATCAGAGATATTACAATTTGTTTAATTAACGATGACTTCAAGGATGAGACCATGCTTTTGCAACTGATGCAATAAATCAATTACGGTACTTTATCTATAACGAGAAAAGCAAACAAACATAGGAGCATACAATGTCTAATATAATGCTTGGTACAAATAAATACTAATGTTCCAATGGTGTTACCACACAAAATCGACAAAGAAACAATTAAATGAGGCGATCCATTTAAGTAGGGCTGTACCGAATCGAAACCTTTAATCGAATTGAATGGAAGGCTCGTTGGCATATTGGTATCACATTATTTGAGTAATGAATGGTGAACGAATTAAGATTTTAGGCAGAACACATCGGCAGACTATTAAACTTGTCCTCACTTTCAACACTCCATCATAAGTCTGTTTTATTTTAGCACTCCAACCACACCTCAAATGTGTCATTTAAACACAAAATGATAATATGGCATATAGAGCGTGTATTACACCACTTTTCAGAGCGTGACAAATAAATTTTTCTTTTTATAACTTTTTTTCTTTTCTTTTTCCTCCTATTCTTTTGGACCTCATGTCCAGGTCATCAGCTTCCTCACAACAATGGAACTTGCCGGAATTTTTAATTACCGACAACCAAAAAATTCACAAACATGTCAAACATCCACAAGTTTCAATACTGAATCATTGAACAAAATCTATCAAAAAAGAACAAACTTTAAAAAAGAAAATTTATCTCAAAATCAAATCTATTAAGCAGGGATCTGGCAGTGGGAAAGAAGAGGGCAAACAATGGAAGAACAATGAAATCTTCGGAAGAACAACAAATCTGAATGTGGGAAAGAACAACAAAAACAATGGGTGCCGATTTCCTCGGTGTTGGTTTTCTTCCCAGATCTGAAAATCCAAGAATTATTTTGGCGGATGAAGACGGAAGGAGGGGGTACTTGTGTTTTATTGCATTGATTTTGTTCAATTTGGACGGCTGGAACTCAATTTCCGGCTGACTGAAGCTCATCGGTGTTCTGCAGAATGTCGAAGCTGACGTTTTTAATGGTGGGATGGTCTAAAAATTTGGAAAAAATTAGATCTCGGGGTGGAGAACAATCTTCATTGTTTGGAATTTCTTGATTTGGCCCAGAATTGAGCTGGAAAGAAATGGTCGAAAATGATTTTTCCGGCGATGAGTGATAGTTGGGGAAGATGACAATGATTTTCTTTAACTTTTCTTTTTTCAAAAGATTTTTTTAATTAATTAATTCAAGTTAAATCTATGTGTCTCTCTTTTATTCGTCACTGTGGCGAGTGAAATACACGCGTTGTTTATGTTTGACTTTATGAATTTTGTGTTTAAATGACACATTCGAGGTGTGGTTGGAGTGTTCAAATGGAACGGGCTTAACATGGAGTGTCAAACTGAAAAGCGAGAACAAGTTTAATGGCCTGCCGATGTATTCCGCCTTTACAAAAATGCCCGCTATATTTTCTAGCTTTAAGAGACTTTAAGGATAATTTTGTCTTTAACCATGCTAATTCATGAATTAATAGCCTTGATATTACTAATTCCATAGTTTTTTATGCATTACTTATGCATAGGATAATGCCAAGTATGATGTATAACTAATACAAGTTTTAGTTATACACAGGTTTAAAAAATGTACCAAATAAGGTATTAGTAATGCATAGAGCTAATGCTTGCATTATTTTTTCTAATACCTCCTACCAAACGTCCCCTAAAGGTGCATATGTGACTGCCACGTTTTGCTAATATAAGAATCAGTGAGGATTACTTCTATATACAGAGGCGGATTTAGGATTTTATAACACAGGCGCACCATTAAAAAAGAGAAAAAATAAAAGTATTAAGTGGGAATTGATCTCTACTTCTTTAGGTAAATAACTCAACATTCAACAAAGTGCATCATTTGGTCTTTATAGAGCATGGACGCCAATAAGTAATATTAAATCAATTCCAAAAAATATGTTCATAAAATACTAGTTTGGCATAGAGACCATGGGTTCACGTGCCCATGCATTGGGCTATAGATCCGTCCCAGTCTCTATATAACAAACATTCATTATAAATGTCAAGTGTTTTTCAGGATCGATTTTCTAAGTTATATTTTACCTCTCTATAATAACTTTTTGTCCATAATAACAACAAATATATTTATAGTAGAACACTCTTTTTAAAATTACCCCTCTATAACAACCATATGAAATATTTAAAATTATTATAATTCTAAAAATATAATCTATTCCAATAAACAAAGTTTTTGTCTTGCATAATATAGAAGTTGAAGATTCTCACATGATATATTTTTCGTTCGACGAATTCCCAAAAATATTTAGATGAAAAATTTAACCGTTAAGCTCTAAGGGAAAGCTATTAAATACCTTTTTGCTGAAATTTTGGACGTGAACCTTCGCCAATTCAAGCATTGTATAATAAGAGAATAAAATCTACGAAACAAACTACAATTACAAAGTTCTTCCATCAATCTTCAAAGAATTTATTTCTAGGTAGCTTTAAAATATTAGCCTTATAGTTTAAATATGTATAAGTTTAGTTATGAATTTATTAATAATTTATTAGCGTTCTTCAATATTTAACTAGTGAAATGTAACGACCCGACCAGTCGTTTTACGTTTAGGACTCCGTTCCCCTAAGTGAGACTTCCCGTAGTTGATTTTAATGATTTATGACTTCTGGAGACAGGTGGTTCGGGAATTGAAAGAGTTTAGAGTGGTATAGGAACACTTAGTTCCTTAAGGTTGGTCTTTAAGGCTAAGTTTGACTTCGGTCAACGTTTTGAGTAAACGACCTCGAAATCGAGATCTGACGATTGCGGTAGCTTTGTATGATGATTTTGGACTTGGGCATATATTCGTGACGGGTTATGGATGACCCGGGAGCATTTTGGCGCCCAATAGCGAAATAAGAGTTTCCTTAAGTTCAAATGGTGGTTTGGAACGTGTTTTTGTGTTATCGAGGTCCAAACAAAATTCCGAGATCGGAAATAGTTCCGTTATGTCATTTATGACTTTCTTGCAAAATTTGGTGACATTCCGAGTAGTATAGGTAGGTTCGGCGCATTGAAAGCGAATTCAAGAACTTAGAGTTCTTAAGTTTGATCTAGGGGTTTTGAGGTATGATTTTGAGTTTTAGCATTGTTTTGGGTGTTCCGAAGGCTCGAGCAAGTCTATATCATGATTTGGGACTTGTTGGTATATTTGGAAGGGGGCTTGGGTGCGCCCAGATGCCGTTTGGGCATCGAACGAGGCTAAAAACTAGCAAAAATAGCTGCTGGTGCACCAGATCTGGTGCGACCGCACCTACGGTGTCCCAGTCGCAGGTGCGACACCGCTTCTGCGGTCCTTTCCTCGTAGGTGCGGCCCCAGGTCAGGTTGCCACTTCTCGTAGGTGCGGATCATAATCCGCAGGAGCAGAACCGCAGGTGCGGGCTCCTCTCCGCAGGTGCGAGCCCAGACCCCCTTCCCAATTCCGCAGGTGCGAGATTATCCTCACAGATGCGAGACCACAGGTGCGGTCCTTGAGCCGCAAGTGTGAAAAACATGTAGGCAGTGAGCTTATTTTAAAATACGAGAATGAGCCATTTTCACCACTTCCTTTCCTCCATTGACGACCCTAGGATCTTGCAAAAGAGACCAACGACCTATCTATTGAAAGGTAAGTAATTACTATCCTAATGTTAGTATAACAATTGAATTCCTAGGTGAAATAACACCCTAAATTAGTAAAAATCAAGGGTTAGGGTAGAAGCCTAGGGCTTTATGAAATTTAGGGGAATTACCCACCAACTAGCTATGAAATCATACCAAATCATATATTAATGATCCTTAGGTTATGGGTAAGTGTTTCCTTCGAAGTTTTTCGGAATCCGAGCATTTGGGCCTGGGGTGTATTTTGGAATTTTTCAAAGTAAGTTGAGATAACTAAGTAAATAGGGAAATTTCATACTTTTGAGTATAAATTAATTTATTTATGCAACATTTGAATAGTTTCGAGTCCTTGGGAGACGAGTTTGGAGTTTCGAGCGCGTTCTTGATCCGAAAAGTAGGTTCGACACGAGGTGAGTCTCCTTTCTAACCTTGTAAGAGGGAATTGTCCCCATAGGTGATTATAAATGATTGCTTGTCTTTATTTGCGGGGGCTACGCACGCACGAAGTGACGAGAGTCTGTGCGTAGCTACTATTATGCCTTGTTGGGTAGTTTAGGATTTATAAGCATGCTTTATGTGTTGTATCCGTGATCTTGCGTGCGGTCTAGGTAGTCTAATATCTTGGAATTTCATATATGAAGGCCTAGGAGGTTATATTTCGAAGTTGGCATTATTAAATCCTTTTCTGCTAGTATTATTCCCTGTTAAATTATCTGAAATCCCTGCTAATTGTGTATATGTATACGGGAATCCGATTCGCGAGCGGGGTAGCCCTAGTATAATGTTAACCACGTCGCATGTTCGATTCGTGAGCGGGGCATATAGATGCATCTATGGTTCGAGTCGTTCAACCCTTCGGGCAGTGCACATTTACTTTTCACGTCGTATCTGTCGTACGTTCACGGCCTGTTATGTGTTTGATAGTTGATGGGAAGTCCAGTAATTGTATTTGCTGATTTTTTATGAAAAAGGGGAAACTAAGTAGCTTGTATGCTATGGAAGTGATACGTAAAGGTATTGAGAAGGTTATTTGATACTCCTGACCTTATTATTGTTGTCCATTACTGCAATTTCTGTTTAGTCTGTATTTATATATTGTTTGGCCCTAGTAAGTATCACGTCGACCTCTCGTCACTACTTCTTCGAGGTTAGGCGGGATACTCACCGAGTACATATCTGTTTATGTACTCATGATACGCTTCTATACTTAAATGTACAGGTTCTGAGGCTGGTGCATCTGGTTATCATGCCGGAGCTCGATCCTGAATTGTATTTGGACCTGACTTCACGGTGATCTGCTTCCCATGGCGATTCTCAACAACAATATGGAGTCTTCTTTTGTTTATTCCTGTCTCCTTCCTTCAGACAGTAGGACAATTATTTCATTTTTTTGTACACTCTGCTAGTATGCATGTAGACTTCTGACACTAGTTCCTGGCACATACGTAGTTGGCATTATATTTTTGGGACTGTATATATTTATTCATGATCTTTTATGACTTCAATTATGTAAGTTGGCTAATTTATCCGTTTCCACTTAATGTTTTAAACTTAAAATTTGGCAAGTGTTGGAATGTTTTATCAAATAAGGGAAATTCACAAGTAAATCAAGTGTTGGCTTGCCTGACCCCGGTGTTGGGAGCCATCACGACCTGAGTTAGGATTTTGGGTCGTGACAACATGGTATCAAAGCTCATGTTCACGTAGGTCTCACGAGTCACAGGCAAACCCATTAGAGTCTTGAGGATCGGTACGGAGACGTATGTACTTATCTTCAGGAGGCTATAGGGTGTAAGGAAACCTCTCTTTATTCATATTCTATCGTGCAGTCGATGGTATACTAAATCTCTCTCTTCTATTCTCTCACAGATTGTTCGGACGCACGCAGCCGACATTCCAGACCCGGGAGATGCTGCTACCCCCATCTCAGGTCGGGAGGGCACTGGCCCGAGGTAGGGGACGAGGGCGTCCCAGAGCTATTCTAGTTTCACCACCAGCAAGGCCAGCAGCAGATCCTATTACTAAGAGCAGGGCGAGGTGCCCCCAGTAGATCCTGCTCCTATGGACTTCACTACGGCACCAGGATTCTAGGAGGTAACGGGCCGTATGATGCGGTTCATGGATACCATGACTCAGGCTGGTTTATTTCCAGCGGATCCTGCCACATCTCAGGCGGGAGGGGGAGTCCAGACCCCTACTGCCCAGGCAGCAGGTCATGCAGCAGCATTATATCATACCCCGGGTACACTGCCTGTGGGCGGGGCCCATCCTGTAGCAGCAGCACCTGAGCCTAGACCAGCTGCAGACGGTCATATGCAGAAGCTATTGGATAGATGGACCAGATTGCACCCTCATGTCTTCGGAGGTGAGCGTGGTGAGGATGCGCAGGACTTCATTGACAGGTGCAGGGACAGACTGCACAACATGAGGATATTGGAGTCCCATGGAGTTGACTTCACTACTTTTCAGTTAGAGGGCAGGGGCCGCAGATGGTGGCAGTCCTATATTCTTGGCAGACCGGCAGGTTCTCCTCCTATCACCTGGGAGAATTTTACCCAGATGTTCCTGGACAGATATATTCCACCCTTTGAGAGGGAAGAGCTGTGGTATCAGTTTGAGCAGTTGGAGCAGGGTCTGATGTCAGTGACAGACTACGAGGCTAGGTTTTCTAAGTTGTCTCATCACGCACTCATGATACTTCCTACTGATGTTGAGAGAATGCGGAGGTTTGTAGCTGGGTTGCATCCAGGCATTAGGGCCAACATGGACTGAGAGGTGGAGATGGGGACTCCTTATCAGCTTGTAGTAGAGATTGCTCTCAGGATCGAGGGTTATCGGTCGAGGAGCAGAGAGCAGGGGCAACAGGATAAGAGAGCTAGATTTTCTGGGGATTTCAGAGGCGCTCGGTCTAGGGGCAGAGGTCAGTTTGGCAGGGGCCAGCCCAGCAGGCCCCCATATTCAGCACCCCCGCCACCTCCTCGTGGTGTTCCAGTGAGGCCTTATTTCAGTACCATGCCAGATAGTTCTCACCGTCCCCCAGCTATCCAGGGTTCTTCTTCAGGGCAGCAGTCCATGGCACCGAGGTGATGTTATGAGTCCGGGGATCCATGCCATATCAGGAGGACTTGTCCCAAGTTTTGGGGCAAGGCAGTACAACAGGGTTATCAGCCTATGACTCCAGCACCAGCGGTCCGACCACCCAGAGGTGGAGGATAGGACGGCATGGGTCGTCCTAGAGGTGGAGGTCAGACAGAGGGAGTTTAGTCAGCTCCTACTCCTTCCGGTGGAGGTCAGTCGTCCGGTGTTCCAGCTAGATTCTGTGTTATTCCAGCCAGATCAGATGCAGTGGCCTTAGATGCCGTGATTACAAGTATTATTTCAGTATGTGGTAGAGAGGCATCAGTGTTATTTGATCCAGGATCCACTTATTCATATGTATCAGACTTATTTGCTTGTTTCCTGGATGTTCCTCGTGAGTCCTTGGGCTCTCTTATTTATGTGTCCACTATTGTGGGCGATTCTCTGGAGGTAGACCGGATTTGTCGGTCCTGTGTGGTTACATTATGTGGGTCCGAGACCAGAGCGGTCCTCCTATTGCTCGACATGGTTGATTTCGAGGTTATTCTAGGCATGGATTGGCTATCTCCCTATCATGTCGTTCTAGATTGCCATGCCAAGATGGTTACTCTAGCCATGCCCGAGATGCCTAGGCTGGAGTGGAGAGGTTCCTCAGTTAGTGCAGTCAGTCGGGTTATTTCCTTCCTGAAGGCTCGACATATGGTCGAGAAGGGTTGTCTGTCTTATCTTGCTTATGTGCGGGACACCACCGCCGAGTCTCCGACGATTGATTCAATGCTAGTGGTTCGAGCGTTTGCTGATGTATTTACTTCAAACCTTCCAGGCATGCCTCCGGATCTTGATATTGATTTATGTATTGACTTGGCTCTAGGCACCCTGCCTATCTCTATTCCCCCGTACCGTATGGATTCGAAATAATTGAAGGAATTGAAGGAGCAGCTTGATGAGTTGTTTGCTAAGGGGTTTATCAGGCCGAGTGTATCGTCGTGGGGTGCTCCAGCGCTATTTGTGAAGAAGAAGGATGGGTATATGCGGATGTGTATCGACTAACGCCAGTTAAACAAGGTCACCATTAAGAACAAGTATCCATTGCCGAGTATCGATGATTTATTTGACCAGTTGCAGGGTGGTCGGGTGTTTTCTAAGATCGACTTGAGATCGGGGTACCACCAGTTGAAGATTCGGGACTTGGATGTTCCGAAGACTGCTTTTCATACGAGATATGGCAATTATGAGTTCCTGGTGATGTCCTTTGGCTTGACTAATGCCCCAGCAACATTTATGGACTTGATGAACATGATGTTCATGCCGTATATTGATTCTTTCGTCATTGTCTTTATTGATGACATTTTGATTTACTCACGTAGCCTGGGCAAGCACGAGCAGCATTTGAGAGTTGTGCTCCAGACTTTGCGAGAACAGAAGCTATATGCTAAGTTCTCCAAGTGTGAGTTCTGGTTGGATTCCGTGGAATTCTTGGGGCATGTGGTATCCGGAGAGGGTATCAAGGTTGATCCTAAGAATATTGAGGCAGTCCAGAGTTGGTCGCGTCCTACTTCAGCTACAGAGATCAGGAGCTTCTTAGGTTTAGCAGGTATATCGCCGATTTGTGGAGGGCTTTTCATCCATTGCAGCCCCACTAACTAGATTGACTTAGAAATGCCCCATTCTGATGGTCCGACGTGTGTGGGGCGAGCTTTCAGAAGCACAAGACAACATTGACCTCAGCACCAGTTCTAGTATTGCCTTCTGGTTCTGGGATGTATACAGTATATTGTGACGCTTCACGTGTTGGTTTGGGATGTGTGTTGATGCAGGAAGGGAGAGTTATTGCTTATGCTTCGTGCCAGCTGAAGGTTCATAAGAAGAATTACCTTGTGCACAATCTGGAGTTGGTGGCGATTGTTCATGCTCTCACGATTTGGAGGCACTACTTGTATGGGGTGTCTTGTGAGGTTTATACAGACCATCGCAGCTTGCAGCACTTGTTCAAGAAGAGGGATCTTAATTGGAGGCAACGCAAGTGGCTTGAGTTGTTGAAGGATTATGATATCACCATTCTTTATCATCTGGGAAAGGCAAATGTGATAGCAGATGCCTTGAGCAGGAAGGCGGAGAGTATGGGTAGTTTGGCTTATATTGCAGCAGAGGAGAGACCTCTAGCCTTGGACATTCAGTCCTTGGCTAATCTCCTGGTGATATTGGACCTTTCAGAGCCCCGCCGAGTTCTTGCACATGTGGTTGCTCAGTCTTCATTATTGGGAGAGATTAAGGCCCGGTAGTTTGATGATCTGTGTTTAGCATAGCTACGGGAGACAGTGGTTCAGGGTGGTGCCAAGGAGGTTACTATGGGAGAGGATGGTGTTCTGAGACTTCAGGGCCGTTTGTGTGTTCCCAAGTTTTATGGTCTGAGGGAGAGGATTCTAGAGGAGGCTCACAGTTCACGGTATTATGTTCATCCGGGTGCTACGAAGTTGTATCGTCACTTGAAGCAGCATTTCTGGTGGAGGCGGATGAATAGGGACATAGTGGAGTATGTGGCTAGATGTCTTAATTGCCAGCAGGTCAAGTATGAGCACCAGAGGCCAGGAGGCCTACTTCAGCAGATGCCCATTCCTGAGTGGAAGTGGGAGCGCATCACTATGGACTTCGTGGTTGGGTTGCCGCACACTTTGCGGAAGGTTGACGCGGTTTGGGTCATTGGGGATAGGTTGACCAAATCGGCGCATTTCATTCCAGTAGCTACTACTTATACTTCTGAGAGGTTTGCCCAGATCTACATTCGGGAGATAGTCTGGTTGCACGGTGTGCCTGTGTCCATTATATCAAATCGAGGTCCTCAGTTCACCTCGCACTTCTGGAGAGCATTGCATAGTGAGTTGGGCACCCAGATAGATCTCAGCACAACATTTCACCCTTAGACTGATGGTCAGTTGGAGCGGACAGTTCAGATATTGGAGGACATGCTGGCATGTGTGATTGACTTCGGAGGTCAGTGGGACCAGTTTTTGCCTCTGGCCGAGTTTGCTTACAATAATAGTTATCAGTCAAGCATTGAGATGGATCCATTTGAGGCTTTGTATGGCCGGCGATGTCGTTCTCCTATCGGGTGGTTTGATCCTGGCGAGGCTAAGTTATATGGCACCGACCTGGTGAAGGATGCTTTAGAGAAAATGAAGTTGATTCAGGAGAGGTTTCGCACAGCACAGTCCAGACAGAAGAGTTACACGGATCAGAAGGCACGTGACGTATCATTTATGGAGGTAGACAAGGTCCTGTTGAAAGTCTCGCCGATGAAAGGTATTATGAGGTTCGGGAAGAAAGGCAAGCTGAGCCCAAGGTTTATAGGTCCTTTCGAGGTACAGAGGCGAGTTAGAGAGGCTTCTTATGAGCTTGCTTTACCTCCCAGTTTATCAGGAGTTCATCCGGTCTTTCATGTATCCATTCTCCGGCGGTACCACGCCGAAATCTCTCACGTGGTTGATTTCAGCACCATTCAGTTGGATGAGAGATTGGGCTAAGAGGAGGAGCGAATTGCTATTATTGACAGGCAGGATCGCCAATTGAGGTCGAAGAGGATTTATGTCGTAAAGTTCCAGTGGAGGGGACAACCAGTCGATGAGGCGACTTGGGAGTCCGAGGAGGACATGCAGAGGCGATATCCACACTTATTCAGCACTTCAGGTATGATTCTAGACCCATTCGAGGAGGAACATTTGTTTAAGAGGTGGAGAATGTAACGACCTGACCGGTCGTTTTGCATTTAGGACCCCGTTCCCCTAAGTGAGACTTCCCGTAGTTGCTTTTAATGATTTATGACTTGTTGTCACGACCCAAATTCCCCCAACCTTAGGGATCGTGATGGTGCCTAACATCACACTTGTTAGGCAAGCCAATGTTAGAGTTCGATTAACTATATCCTTTGAATTTCTATTTAAACATAATAAGCAATTATGAAGTAAAATTTAAGCTACTGACTTTTAATGAATAATTCATAATATAGACGAATAAGCAAATAAATAAAACGAGCCACGAACTAATTATATAAATAACTTAAAACTACTCCAGGGTATGGTGTCACAATTCCCGAACTACTAAAGAATACTACAAATAATGGGCTAAACGAATAATGTGTAACTGTTCTGAATCAAATAAAATAGTAGTCTAAATAGTATAGAGAAGACTCTCAGGATCTGCGAATGCCGGCAGATATACCTCGTGTCTCCGAAAGAGTGGATAGCTGCTCTACAAATCTCTACTATTGGCCGGTACCTGGATCTGTGCAAAAGAGCACAGAGTGTAGTATCAGTACAACCGACCCCATGTACTGAGTAAGTGTCGAGCCTATCCTCGACGAAGTAGTGACTAGGCTATGGCGGGGCATTAACAACATATAACCTGTGACAATAATATATACAATAACGCAATAAAACAATTCTATGCGAACAAGAAAATATAACTGAGACAATAAATATAAAGCAAGAAGGAAAACTAAACAAATAATTAAGTACCACAACAACAATGAAATAACTCAGCCGCCTTTTCCAGGCCTCAGCCATAACCAATTCTCAAATAAGTTTCCAAATTCCAAACTTTAACTTTAAATAAAAGTAGTGCCAAAATATGAAAAATAGTAATATAAAATAGTAAGTTTTCAAATCTTTGTTTTTCTTTGAAAATCAGTAAAAAATAATAATATATCCTCCCTTATTGTTCCTTGTTGCGGCGTGCAACCCGTTCCCACCTGTCCACCCTTATTGCTCCTCCCTAAATATATTACCCGTATTACTCTTGTTGCAGTGTGTAATCTGATCCCACATGTCCACCCTTATTACTCCTTGTTGCGGCGTGCAACCCACTCCCACCAGACATATCATATCAATTTATTCATAAGTTTCATAATTCAGGTCAAGCCATTTACAATACTTTTATTTTCACAATTTCAAACAAAAAACAATATAGCTCGTAAGCTTCAACCAATATCATTTCACAATAAAACCAACCAGAATATATGTAAACACTGTAACGCTGTGAAACCAGCTTAGTCTTTATGTACCATGATAAAATCAAGAGAACAACCAACACTTTTAATACACTTGCCACAATAATTGGCAACAATCAATTGAAACCAAAAAACCACGTAAACCTCAACAATCATAAAACAGTTAAACTGCAATTCTCATAACTTCCTCAATATTATCAAAACTGAAACCAACAGGAACATAAATATATATATCGTAAAAACATTGCCAAACTACTCAACCGTTTTGTACCACAAGAAAACCAAATAAATAACCAATACTCTTCAAAAATAACCACAGTAATATTTAACAACAAAATACAAAGCCAACTAGTTATAGAAACAATAATGAACAAAGAACAATTAAGGCAAGCATCAATTAAGTTAGAAACGGGAAAGGGATCATGTTTATCAGGCAAATTGGGTGATGCATAGATACTCATCACCTCACCTATACACCACACCCATGCATTTCACATAGCAAACAAGTGAGGATTCCTATTTCCTCAAGTCTAAGGTAGACCAAACACTTACCTCAATTTTGCATGTCACTCACTGCTCAATTACAACTTTTCCTTTAGAATCTTGCTCTAACTTGCTCGAATCTAATCATAATTAACTCAATATCATTAACTAAGGCTAAAGGAACTAACATTATTTAAAATTACAATTTTTCCTAAGTTTTCTATATAAAAAAGTGAAAATCCGACACCGGTCCCGCTTGGTCTAAACTCGGGGTTCGGACCAAATTACGTTAACCCATTCACCCACGAACCAAAATATATAATTATTTTCGAAATCCTACCTCAATTCGAGGTAAAGATTCAATTTTTACAAAATTCGCTAATTCTACCCAAACCCTCTTAGTTTTTTTATTTAAAAGTGATAAAAAACAATGGATAATTGAAAGAGTAAAGTTTAGAATTTTATTACCTATGACTTGGGGATGATATTTGGTGAAGCAATATGTTCCAAGGGCTGTAGGATTCGAAAATTTGAAGAAGAAGGTCTGCTCGTTTTTAATATATTTTTCTGCCAGCTATTTTGCCTCTTTTCTCGTGTCAAACGATCTTCGAAACTCTATTTTTATGTATCCAATGGATTCCTTGTGAAATTCTAATCACGTTATGCTTTTGAATCACTCAATTTTACCTTATAATGAAGGAGATATGTAGGTTTCAATATTTGCAAATAGTGCAGATTTTTAATACGCCGTCAGGGGCAATTTCGTAATTAACCTGAAAAATCTGGCAACCTTAGTAAACTGACCATAACATCTTCATACGATGTTCAAATTTGATGATTCTTTTTGCTACGGGTATGTAATTACGATACGGATCTAATACTTCATTTAAAACAGAAATCGAAGCTCATTTGTTCATATGAAATCATTTATGCTTGGAGAAATGACGTCGAAGCATAAGAAAGAACGAGTGCAACACAACCCAAACCTATTTGAAACTCACCCGAGCCATCGGGGCTCTAAACCAAACATGCACGCAAGTCTAAAAGTATCATACAGACTTGCTCGTGCGATCAAATCATGAAAATAACATGTAAAACTATGAATTAAACCTCAAAACTCATTATTTTTCTCAAGAACACTTAAAGTTCACTATTTATCAACCGGACATCCGAATCACGTCAAATAAATTTCGATTCTCGCCAAATTTCGCAGCAAGGCTTAAATATCATAACAAACATGTATCGAGATTCGGAACCAAAATACGGGCCTGATACCAACGGTTTCAAACGTTAATTCATTTCTTTATATCATTAATAATTCAAGAAACAATTTCTTTCAAAAATTGATTTCTAAGGCTTGGGACCTCGGAATTCAATTCCGGGCACTGCGAACCTCCCGGGATCGTCGAAACACAGATCCGAGTCCATTTACTCAAAATGTTGACTCAAGTCAACCAAAAACCAAAATTTTAATTCTAAAAATTATTATTTTTTATATTTTCACATAAAAGCTTTCCGGTTTCATGTCCGAACTACGCACGCAAATTGAGGTATTTAAAATTAACATTTTTAGGGCTATTAAGCCTACAACAGAGTCTAACTTCATAAAATGACCCCTTGAGTCATCACACTTTTGGGGACGGGTGGTTCGGTAATTGAAAGAGTTTAGAGTGGCATGGGAACGCTTAGTTCCTTAAGGTTAGCCTTTAAGGCCAAGTTTGACTTTGGTCAACGTTTTAAGTAAATGACCTCGGAATCGAGATTTGACGGTTCTGGTAGCTTCATATGATGATTTCGGACTCGGGCGTATGTTCAGAACAGGTTTTGGATGACCCAGGAGTGTTTTGGTGCCCAATAGCAAAATAAGACTTTATGTAAGTTCAAATTGTGGTTTGGAATGTGTTTTTGTGCTATCGAGGTCCAAACGGAATTCCGATACCGAGAATGTTTATGTTATGTCATTTATGACTTGCTTGAAAAATGTGATGTCATTCCAAATAGTATTGGTAGGTTCGGTGCATTGAAATCGAATTCAAGAACTTAAAGTTCTTAAGTTTGATTCTAGGGGTTTTGAGGTATGATTTTGAGTTTTAGCATTGTTTTGGGTGTTCCGAAGGCTCGAGCAAGTCCGTATTATGATTTGGGACTTGTTGGTATATTTGGAAGGGGGCTCGGGTGCGCCCAGATGCCGCTTGGGCATCGAACGAGGCTAAAAACCAGCAAAAATAGCTGTTGGTGCACCAGATCTGGTGCGACCGCACCTGCGATGTCCTAGTCGTAGGTGCGAGACCGCTTCTGCGGTCCTTGCCTCGCAGGTGCGGCCCCAGGTGAGGCTACCACTTCTCGTAGGTGCAGATCATAATCTGCAGGAGCGGAGCCGCAGGTGCGGTCTCCTCTCCGCAGGTACGAGCCCAGACCCCCTTGCCCATTCTGCAGGTGCGGGATTATCCTCGCAGATGCGAGACCGCAGGTGCGGTCCTCGAGCCGCAGGTGTGAATAACCTGTAGGCAATGAGCTTATTTTAAAATACGGGAATGAGCCATTTTTTACCACTTTCTTTCCTCCATTGACGACCCTAGGAGCTTGCAAAAGAGACCAACGACCTATCTATTGAAAGGTAAGTAATTTCTATCCTAATGTTAGTATAACACTTGAATTCGTAGGTGAAATAACACCCTAAATTAGTATAAATCAAGGGTTAGGGTAGAAGCCTAGGGCTTTATGAAATTTAGGGGAATTACCCACCAGCTAGATATGAAATCATATAAAATCATATATTAATGATCCTTAGGTTATGGGTAAGTGTTTCCTTCGAAATTTTCCGGAATCCGAGCATGTGGGCCAAGGGTATATTTTGAGATTTTTCAAAGTAAGTTGAGATGACTAAGTAAATAGGGGAATTTCATACTTTTGAGTATAAATTAATTTATTTATGCAATATTTAACTAGTTTTGAGTCCTTGGAAGACGAGTTTGGAGTTTCGGGCGCGTTCTTGACCTGGAAAGTAGGTTCGACATAAGGTGAGTCTTATTTCTAACCTTGTAAGAGGGAATTGTCCCCATAGGTGATTATAAATGATTGCTTGTCCTTATTTGCGGAGGCTACGCACGCACGAAGTGACGAGAGTCCGTGCGTAGCTACTATTATGCCTTGTTGGGTAGTTTAGGATTTACAAGCATGCTTTATGTGTTGTATCCGTGATCTTGCGTGTGGTCTAGGTAGTCTAATATCCTGGAATTTCATATATGAAGGCCTAGGAGGTTATATTTCGAAGTTGGCATTATTAAATCATTTTCTGCTAGTATGATTCTCTATTAAATTATCTGAATTCCTGCTAATTTATGTATATGTATATGGGAACCCGAGTCGCATGTATAATTCGCGAGCGGGGTAGCCCTAGTATAATGTTAACTGCGTCGCATGTTCGATTCGTGAGCGGGGCAGATAGATGCATCTATGGTTCGAGCCGTTCGACCCTTTGACAGTGCACATTTACTTTTCACGTATCGGCCGTACTTTCACGGCCTGTTATGTGTTTGATAGTTGATGGGAAGTCCACTAATTGTATTTGATGATTTTTTATGAAAAAGGGGAAACTAAGTAGCTTGTATGCTACGGAAGTGATACGTAAAGGTATTCAGAAGGTTATTTGATACTTCTGACCTTATTATTGTTGTCTATTACTGCAATTTCTGTTTAGTATGTATTTATATATTGTTTGGCCTTAGTAAGTATCACGTCGACCTCTCGTCACTACTTCTTCGAGGTTAGGCGGGATATTCACTGGGTACATATCTGTTTATGTACTCATGCTACGCTTCTGTACTTAAATGTACAGGTTCTGAGGCTGGTGTATCTGGTTATCAGGCCGGAGCTCGATCATGAGTTGTATTTGGACCTGACTTCACGGTGAGCTGCTTCCCTTGGCGATTCTCAGCAGCACTATGGAGTCTTCTTTTGTTTATTCCTGTCTTAGACAGTAGGACAGTTATTTCATTTTTTTGTACACTCTACTAGTATGCCTGTAGACTTGTGACACTAGTTCCTGGCACACACGTAGTTGACATTATATTTTTGGTACTGCATATATTGATTCATGATCCTTTATGACTACAATTGTGTAAGTTTGCTAATTTATCCGTTTCCACTTAATGTTTTAAACTTAAAATTTGGCAAGTGTTGGAATTTTTTTTTCAAATAAGGGAAATTCACTGGTAAATTAATTGTTGGCTTGCCTGACTCCGGTGTTGGGCGCCATCACGACATGAGTTAGGATTTTGGGTCGTGACATAAAATATGAATGTCTTTTGAGATTTAAATTTGAATAGCTTTCTTATCTTTTATATGTGACATTAAAAAGGGAAATATAATTAATTTGAATAATTTTTTCTATGATGTCTAAAAAATATTTAAACGTCAAATGTTGTTATAGATGTATAACAATCATTCGCTATATAAGATAAAAATATCAAAATAAACGAAATTGTTACAAAAAAGGTTGACTGTATTTGCGTGGCCAGTATATGATATAGTATTTATGTACTTTAAATTTGATTAGGTATATAGTGCAAGTAATAGATAACCTAGTAAATAACATAAGTGATATGCTAAGTTAGGAGTTACAAACCACGACAAAGTATAGTATCACCTTATATTTCCATGTTTATTTTAAGATAAAGTTAATTTCAAGTTACTGGTAAAAACATGTGCTAATTAATTTAATATTTACAAATATAACAAGAGATAATGAAATATTTACTTACTTTAACTTAACCAACATAATTAATTATAAGACTGAATTGAATTAATGTTTGAAAGGGATTGGAATATGTTTGTTTATTACTTCCTCCGATCCAAAATAAGTGATTTTTGGTTGTTTTTATACAAATTAAGAAATTCACTTTTTAATATTAATTAGCAATGAAATTGACCATATTAACCTTTATTATCTCTTCACATAAACACTCATAACACATACTCCAACACTATTTACTCCAAGGGCAATGCAGGAAAAAAATAATTAATTCATTCTTAAAATCTGGAAAATTCACTTATTTTGGACCACAAAAAAAAAGTCAAAAAATCACTTATTGTGAACCGGGGGAGTAGTATTATTTATTTATATGTTTAAGATTTCTTTTTTTACTAGCCGGTTACAAATTTATTTACAAAAGGCTAATTCTTAAACATTACTACGCAATTTCTAATCAAAACATTGAGTTACTCTTATTAAATACTAACTAAGTTACTCTCATTTGGAAAAACTTGCTTCCGGATTAATTTACAATATTTCATCTAATTAGCAAAATGACTCGGACTCAAATTAGAACTCAAGGTATTACTGTTCAAACGATAACATCTTTACCATCTGAATTTTCATGATTTAATTTGAATATCAGGTAAACATACCAAGATGCAATTGTTCAAACAACGATCTTTAATTCAAATACTTAATAAAAAAGTCTATAAAAAGAAAGAGTAAATTAGTACTCATTTAGGAATATTTATTTCCATATTTTTGGTCCACATCTAATATGATACATATTTTTTCTTAGGTTAAAAGAAAATTATCTCATCTTATTTTATACGATTAACTAATGACTTATCAACGAAGAAAAATGCGAACTCTTTGATTGTTCATAATTGATCGACGAGGTTTAAATAAATAAGAAACTTTTTCCCCTTCAATTTAACGCGCTATACCAAAAATGTGTTGGCTACGAATTTTTGTGCTACAAATAATCCTACTAATTATTATGCTAAACAAAGATTTATTGTGAATTTCAAATTTGACTATGAGAAAAAAAAAACACACAAACATAAAGAAAAAGCAAGTTGATGTAATACTGATAACTTTTTTATTTATTCCTTTTATCTTAATATTTAATTCTAACAAATTAAGTTTAAAATTAGATGGTTAATTCGGAAACACAAAAATCTTTATCGAATAAAGATTACATAGGTTCGTCGTCTCTCTCAATGCTCTCGGCGTAAGTTAAATTAACCTGCGCCGGTGTGAAAATGGCAGGTGCGAGAGGCAGGGGTGGAGGCCAAGGAAGAGGACGAGGTCGTCCACGGAAAATTCCGATCAATAACTTTGAGCTGGAAGACAGAAATGAAGATGAACTAAAGAAAGATGATGAAGCAGAGGTAAAATCGACACATGCAAACAAAGGATCTGGAGCTAAGAGTCAAATAGAAGAAGCAGTAGGAGATCAATTGAGGTCTGAGGTTATTTTGAAGGAACGGGAGACAGAAAAGGAAGCAGTCAAAGTTAGCGAGCTCAATTCACAGATACAATCCAATGGAACAGTAACAACAATAGAAGACAACAAAGAAGAGACAAAGGAGGAGGTGAAACCAGCATGGACGAGCTTATTTGCGAAGAATAGAGCAGCTGAAAATGGTATGAAACTAACCTATATACCTCCAAAAGTGGTAAATGGTGAAGTTAGAGTGCAATTAGATAAGGAAGAAGTTGATAAAGAAACAGAGAAATGGAAAGGGGATTTAATTGTGTATGTTCTGGGTGATCTACCAGGATATAATGTAATGAAAAGGCATATAGAGAATACTTGGAATTCAATTCTAGATCTGGATCTATACATGCATGAAGATGGTTATTACATAATCAAATTCAAATTGATGGAAGATATGCAGGAGATTCTGTTAGCATGTCCATATACAATCAGTAATAGGCCAATTATACTTAAACAATGGACAACTGACTTTGATTTTGAGAAGGAATTTCCCACTGAGATTCCCTTATGGATTAGATTTTCAAAACTTCCATTGAACTGCTGGGGGTGTGAATTCACTAAGTAAGATTTGCAAGTTCTATTGGTACTCCTATGTATGTTGATGAATGCACTGCTAAACAATTAAGAGTGCCATATGCTAGAATGCTAATAGAGGTAGATGTGACAAAGCCTCTAATGGATGAAATAATAGTGGAAGATTCAAATGAAATAACATTTATACAATCAGTTATCTATGACTGGAAGCCAAAGTTTTGTGAGAAATGCCAAGTCATTGGGCATAATTGCTAGAAGGAATGAGGTAGACAGACTCAAAATGACACTAAGTATGAACAGAGAAAGCCAAAGAAAGCAGTGCAGCAATGGGTTACAAAAGAGAAAGGGAAAACAAAGGAAACAGAGCAAGAAACTATCCCAGAGAAAAGTATGATGCAACAACAGGAAAGTAGGAGAACAAGGGTCAAGGGAAGTAGAGATACATAAAGCAACATATAATGAAGTGCAAACACCAGGAATGTTGAGTACAAGGAAAGAGGTGGAGAGTCAAACCCAGAGTTCAATGATATTAATTTCCTAGTTCTGGTATCAGCACCACTGAGGAATGGATTCCAAATTTTGAGTAGATTGGAGAAGGGTGCACATACAGTACCTCCGAATATAGGAGGTAAGGCAAGAAGATCATTATGAACTGGTTAGTATGGAATATAAGGGGAGTGAATAAGAGGTACAAGTAGAAAGAATTGAAGAAAATCCTGAAAATAAAAAAAAATAGGAATAGCTGGTATAGTTTGAACAAGGGTAAAAGAGAGTAAAGCTGGAAGTATAACAAAGAACATAGCTACAAGATGGAACAGTTTGAATAATTATGCATCAGCCAAGAATGGAAGGATATGGGTGTTATGGGACACTAACAATTATCAAATTACTAAGATAAAGGAAAATGCTCAAATGATACATTGTGAAGTCATAAAGAATGTTGGGCAGGTGAAGTGTCTTATGACTATCATATATGGCTTTAACACAATTGAGCAAAGAAAAGAGTTATGGGAAGATAGACACTAGCTAAAGGTATCACTAAACCTTGGTTAGTGATAGGTGATTTCAATGCAGTTATATATGTAGCAGACAGAAACCAAGGCAATCCAGTCCAACAGGTAGATGTTTAAGACTTTGTAGAATGTATGCAAACTGCCAACTTAAATGAATTACTATGGAAGGCTGATTACTACACATGGAGTAATAAGCAAATAGCAGAAGACATAATTCAAAGTAGAATTGATAGAGCTTTTGGGAATTATGAATGGATGATGAAATGGGGCAATGTAACAGTAAAATATGAGATGCCTGGGATATCAGATCATGCACCAATGCTATTGAGGTTGGGAGTGGATTAGTCTAACATCAAGAGTCCATTTAGATTCTTTGATGTTTGGGCAGATCACAAAGAGTTTGCACAACTAGTTGAGAAAACTTGGCAACAGATGCAAGACCCTTGGCTAATGAGAGGAATATGGAGGAAGCTGAAAAAGTTAAGACCTAAATTGAAGACACTAAACAACAGGGAATTCAGAAATACTGAGCGAAAAATGGAGGATGCAAGGCAAGAAATAAGGAGAATACAAAGTCAAATGCAGCAAAAGTTTGATGATGTATGCAAGCTCAAGAGAGGGAAGCACTACAGAAATTAGAAAAGTGGTCAATGATAGAAAAAAGTATTATAAAGCAGAAATCTAGGGATAAATGGATAAAATTGGGAGATGCAAATACCAAATACTTCTCAGCAGTAATGAAAGAAAGGAAGCACAGGAAACAAATATAGGAACTGATGGGAGTTGATGGTACCAAGATAAATAATCAAGATGGGATTCAAGAAGAAGTTCTGAGATTTTATAAAGGTCTTATGGGCACAGCAGCTGAGAGTCTCACAACAGTTAATAGACCAGAAATGAAGAAGGGGCCTACATTGAGTAAGGAACAGAGAATGATGTTAAGAGCGGAAGTAACTAGGCAGGAGGTGTATGAAGGGTTAAAAGGAATAGGAGATGATAAGGCACCAGGAATAGATGGTTACAATGTTGTACTTTTTAAAAAAAATATGGCACATTATAGGTGATGAGGTGACCAAAGCAATACAAGAGTTCTTCATTGCAGGAAGATTGTATAGAGCTATAAATTGCACAACCATAACTTTGATACCAAAGACAGAGAATCCAGCAACAATTAAGGAGTACAGACCAATAGCATGTTGCACAGTGCTATATAAGTTGATCTCAAAGATACTGGCAGCTAGAATGCAGAAAGTACCAGGGGAATTATATGTGAAGCACAAGCTGAATTTGTACCAGGGAGAAAATAAGGGATAATATTATTTTGGCTCATGAACTAGTTAAAGGGTACACAAGGAAGCACATAACAACAAGATGCATGATCAAAATTGACTTACAAAAGGCCTATGATTTAGTTGAGTGGAGTTACTTGGAGCATATTATGAGGTTGATAGGATTCCCATAAAGATACATAGCATGGGTGATGAAGTGTATTAAAACAGTGAATTATACAATCATAGTGAATGGAGAACCAACGGAACCCTTTAATGCCAAGAAGGGTTTGAGACAAGGAGATCCTATGTCTCCATTTTTGTTTGCTATAGCAATGGAGTATTTAAGTAGAACACTGAAGGACATGACAGAAAACAAGCAGTACAAGTATCATCCAAGATGTGCCAAATTATCTCTAACTCATTTATGTTTTGCAGATGATCTTTTAATATCTTCCAAAGGAGAAGTTGAATCAGTTAATGAAGTAATGGAGAGCTTCAATCAATATTCAAAAGCTTCAGGATTGCAAGCAAATACAGGGAAACATTCGATCTATTTTGGAGGCATGGGACAACAAGAACAAGAGCCGATACTACATGCATCAGGATTTACAAAGGGATAACTACCTTTCAAATACTTGGGAGTGCCACTTTCAACTAGGAAACTGACAATGATACATTGGAAGCCTATCATTGATACAATTGTTGCAAGAATCACCTCATGGACATAAAGGAAATTGTCATATGCAGGTAGAAGCCAATTGATAAGTAGTGTCTTATGTGGAGTTCAATCTTACTAGGCTCAACTGTTTATATCATCAGTCAAAGTAATGAAAGCAGTAGAAACCTTCTGTAGAAGTTATTTATGGACCGATAATAATGTCATATCAAAAAAAGCATTGATTAGCTGGGAAAGAGTATGTTGTCCAAAAAGCAGTGGAGGATGGAATCTAATAAACATGAGATTGTGGAATAAAGCAGCCATTAGCAAGCTATACTGGAATGTAGCTCAGAAAGAAGATAGAATGTGGATAAAGTGGATACACGCTTACTATTTAAAAGGGTAGCGATGTATCAAGTTAAACTACCAAAGCATGCAAGTTGGATGGTGAGGAAAATATTTGAAGCAAAGCAAATCATAAAAGAGAATAATGGGCATATATGGAAAGTCAAAGGGATCATCAAACAAATATATCTGCAGCTATTGGAAGATCAGCCTAGATTTATATGGAAAAATATGATGTTTGGTAATGTTGCAAGGCCAAAAGCAAAGTTCATTGTTTGGTTACAGATGCAGAACAAACTACTCATTGCAGATAGGCTGAAAAAATGGGGAATTCAGGTAGATGACAAATGCAGTCTATGCCAGAAGGAAGAGGAAACTCGAGATCACCTTTTTGTGGATTGTGCATACACAAAAGAGGTACTCAAGAAAGTGATGAATTGGGCACAAAAGTAATGCTTATCAGCAGTTAACTGGGAAACACATATGCAGGAAGTGATTAAGAAAGCTAAAGGTAGATCCAAAGAAGCACAAGTATTCAAAATATTATACACTGAAATGGTACATAGTATATGGATAGAGAAAAATAAGAGAATTTTTGAGAAAACAAATACGAGCTGGGAGAAAATAGCCAAAGAGACAGTGTGTATTTGTTGTCGACGAGCTTCTCCTAGTATAGTTGATATAGTGCAAAGTTATAAATTTTGAATAGATAATAGGAAGAGTATGAGAGTGATGTATATATGATAGTTAAGCTGTGATAGCTAACTATAGCTCTATGTAAAGTTTCATTGGTGATTAATACAAAAAGTTAGTTACCAAAAAAAATAAAATAAAGATTACATATAAATTTTCCATCTTTAATATATTATAGTCAGACCTCTTTATAACATCATTCATATATAACAACATTATAAAGATCAAGCTTTTTCGGAATCAATTTTAATATTATATTATAATATTATGTTCTCTATAACAGCACGTCGCTATAACATTTGGAACAAACGAGATTGTTATATAGATGTTTCTATAACAGCACCTTGCTATAACATTAATTGGAATAAACAAAGTTGTTATAGAGAGATTTTTAGTGTATTTTAAATTATAATGTATGATCTTTACAAATCAAGTGGAGTAATACAATTAAGGAAATTATTACTGTAATTAAATATTGGGCCCATCCCTCCGCTAGTTACCTAAAAACTACTCCTTCCGGTCCAAAATAAGTGATATTTTGCTTGTTTTCACGCAGATTAAGAAATCCACCTTTTAGTATTAATTAACAATGAAATTGATCATATTAACCTTTATTATCCCACATAAACACTCCTAACACATACTGCAATACTATTTACTCTAAAGACAATGTAGGAAAAAACTAATTAATTCATTTTTGAAATCCAAAAAAATCACTTATTTTGGATCACAAGAAAAAGGCCAGAAAATCACTTATTTTGGACCGGAGAGAGTACCAAGAAAGGAAACAACACACGTGGCTGGTTTAAAGCATAATCTCTCAAGTTCCTTTTCCATCACTCTCTTAATTCTTTATTCCCAAAATCCAAATACGCACATTTTTCATTTTTTCTCAACACCATTCCTCTGTTTCTGTGTTTGTTTACCATTGGAAAAAAGGGCACTGTGAAACATCTCTACTGACGAATCATTTTAATAGTACGGGTGATGCCGTGCCACGAGGCACGATCATGGAAGTAATAAAAAAGAAAAAGTTATGTAGTTGGACCATCTGTTCTATCCGTTCGAGTTTTGTTTCCCTAGAGAAGATGAGAGGCTAAAAATGAAAGTGTTCGCAACACATACCGAAAGGGTACTAATTAAGCCGACCATTAATGACTAGTTAAAACACTAGGAGTGGTCTGATCCCCTGTTTGATCAGACCCCTCTGAGAAAGATAAAAAGCAAACTCTCATAGTTCGGAGCCCAGTTCCAACAACTTCTTCGTAAGTGAGGTGAGGTACTTCTTTTGGTTTGAATAGGGGGTCCCCCTTTTTTTGTCGAAAGCCTAGTTTCCAAGTTAGTCTTCAAGCCAGAAAGTGTGCATTTCCTCTTAGTGTGAGAAAGCCAGGTCGAGATCTAGTTCTATTTATTAATCAAAGAGTTAGAAAGCTAGCTTTAAGTAGGCCAGTCTAAGTTTGACTTTGTCGCTGGGATTCCGGGGACCGGCTTCGCGAGACCATTTCGGCCTATTCATGGCTAATCCACCACAAACAGATTTGCCGCATGGATTGGATAGAGTCCCCTGAACTCGACATTCAAGCACGAATCCTTTGAGCGCTTCGACGGTAGATAGCAGCATGGGCAAAGCACTCTGCTGCGGCGAGCACCCGGTTCTTATTGCATTTACCAAGATAGTCTTGCTCGCTCCTGAACTTTGCGGCGAGTTCAGCCACCACCTCCGGGTCTGAGCTCTGCTCGAGCGTAGTCAGCCAGCTTCGTGACTTTGCTTAGCTTCCAGCGTTGCAAAGGGACAACCTTTCACTATCTAGGCGCCCTCGAAGGAGGGGTCCCACGGACTTCTTCCCCGAGCTGGTTTGAGAAGAATGAGTTTAGCAGCGAAAACAGTATGCGTAACAGGAGCTTCAGGTTACATAGCGTCATGGCTCGTCAAATTCTTGCTCCAGCGTGGTTACACTGTTAAGGCCTCCGTTCGTGACCCCAGTTTGTCCCCTTTTCTCTCACTTTTTTTTATTTGTTCATTTGATGTAGAAATGGGGAACATGGATTTGTGATTTTTTTTATTTGATTAATGACAAAATTGGGAGGAAAAAAGTGGGTTTGTTTGCCATGCAATTGATTTGTTTGTTGTTATGATCGTTTGGGTTGTTGCGGTATTGAACTTCAGGTTTTAAAAGATCATTATTATTTTGACATTGAGGATTGTTTGTTGAATCGTGTGAACCGTTTCACTAAAAGTTTTAAAAACTACTATCAGATACAGGGATACACTTTTGTTTATTCATCTATTGTAATTCACGTGCCGCACCCCATTTTTGTCTTGGGCCGTAGTAGTGAAATGAGAATTTTTTCCTTTTTTCCTTTATTTTTAAATTAATGATGGGTGGAAGTTGCCGAGCGTCTATTGAAAATAACCTCTCTTTCTTCACAAGGGATAAGGACGCCACTATGTGGCATATTATTATTGTTGTTGTAATGATGGGTGGCAATTAGACTCAAACTTAGGATCTCTACATGTGTAGATATCACACTGAATTGTATGAACTGCTAGATCCTAAAAGTTTAAACTAGTAGAGAAGAATACACATTTATTTATTTGTCTTAATTCACGTGGTCCTGACTTTTTTTCTTGGACCAAACATGTGAATTTATTTTTTTAATCAGAAGTTTTTCTTTCTTTTATTTTTATTGATGATGATGATAGATGGCATTTAGACTTGAATTTAGGACCTGTACGTGCTTAGATACAATATTGGATTGTATGGCCAACTTGATTTAAAAATTTCAGCTATTACATTTTTTTTTGTCTAAGATCTGCAGTATCTTATTGGATGTTTTGAGTTGATTTCATTAAGCTTCTTATGTTAGTCAAATATATTGATAGAAGGCTTTGGTTATGGATACTAATGAGTTAGTTTTTCAATTTGACATATAAATGATCTTTTGATTATGGTGCCCCGGACTTTGGTCTAGTGGTAAGAGCGCAACACGTGATGTGTGTGTTAGGCATACATCACAAGGTTCGAATCTTTCCAAGACAAAAGAATGGTATTTAAATGAAGATGGGTAGAGGGACTGGCCCATTGTCCACCGCGTTTCGAACCGTGCACCACTGGCCCTCGGGGATTTCTCTGTTATCACACACAAAAGTAAAAGAAAAAGAGAAAAAAGAATGATAATGTGATTATGGTGAGATAGTTTTTCAATTTGATATTAAAGTGATGTTTTGATTATGGTAGCCTCAGTTTGCCTTATAAAGCCACCAATCTATTCATTTTCACGGGGATGAGGGAAAGGGGAAAATCTACCTGGTTGGGCAGAAAACACAAAATCTTTTGCTGAAATTCTCTTTAAATTAGTAAAATAATTGGTGTACGAAAGACATAAAGTTTGAGTAGGAAGTGGTTGATTATTTGATTGCTCTGCACCTTCCCGCTTCTTGCAGACGATCCCAAGAAAACACAGCATTTGCTTTCCCTTGGTGGGGCCAAAGAGAGGCTTCACTCGTTCAAAGCAAACCTATGAGAAGAAGGTTCATTTGATGCTGTGGTTGATGGATTCCACACAGATCCTTTCCTCATTCTCGTAAATTTGATATTGGAAATGCTTATCCTTCATTCTAGGTAGTGCTGAGAAAAGCCCACAGTATAATGGTGTTCGATTCTTATCCAGAAATTAATAGAAGTATGGAAATTAAATCAGCATTTTTATTATGTTAATATCAAGTTAGCTTTAGTCATTACAGACCCGCTTCTAGTCTCTCAAGGAGAAATTCAGATGCCTTTGGAAGGAGACAAATGCTATGCTGATGAACCATTCTGTTTCATTGGATGACATACTATATAATTTGCATTCCCATTTTCTCTGCTCCTCATTCCTTTTCTATTTGTTCGCTCCTACTCATATTTCTATCTTTCTCTTTTTCACATTGAAGTTTCACTCTCTTTTCTTCTCTTCTTTCAAGCTCCTTTGTAGCTTGGCTGTTTAGTAAATAAATTTAGCTTCACGATTCATGTCAAAAGTAGACTGCCATAGAAAACTCTAACAGTTAAGTTTCAAGAAATCTGCTCACCGTTGGAAAAACGGTAAGCTTAGCTAGGTGATTTCTTCCCATCTGCCTAAGCGTTAAGCGCTTGTGGGCAGAGTTACTCGGCACCTATGCTAGTGGGAGGTAGTAGGTATCTGGATTGCCGAGGTGTGCGCAAGCAGGGCTCGAACACCACCATTGTTAAAAAAAAAAAAAGAACAAGAAAAAAATCATTCACCATTATTACTTGTCCCCACATGTCAGTTAAGTTACTTTTAACCACCTACTAGACTGAAACTCTCACATAAATATGAAACCTAATAAAAATGGTGATTGAATGGTTTGACTCATGTTCGTAAGATAACAAATTCTCCTTGATCTATCTCTAGAACTTTCTCTGCTTTGGATCATGTCTAGTGGCTATAAAACTAGACACTTATGGTTGGCCGAGGAAAGTTCACTATAGCAAGTGGTAGGGGTGGAAAGTAGGTGGGTTAGGCGGAATTTAGTGGGTTAAAATTGGCCAAATCAATAGATGACCCTCCCAAAGTATATTCTGGCATTAGATAGTTGAAGCAAGATGGACTAAACAGTGAGTCATAATTCGACGTGCCCAACTTAACTTTTGTACATTTTGAAACTTATTTTCCATCTAATATAAAAGTTATATATGAAGCGTGTGTAATCATAATTTCTTAATTCGCTTTGCATGCATGGAATGACATGACAGAAACTTGTAATATCTAATTTGGACCCGTGAATATTTCAGAAATTATAAACGGTATAATAGAAAGATAATTAAAAAGAGGCGAGGCCAATACATTTTTTCTTTTTTGGAATTTGGATCCAAGTTTTGTCTTTGAGATTGTCCATACATAAGTGAAAAATGATAATTTTTCAGTGATCAGGAAAAAGATTGTTTGTAGACTACTGTCCAACTTATAGATATTACACAAATCTAATGTTTAAAAAGTCAATAATGAACCTCAACTGTTGGAACGTTATATCTCTTCAATTAGGTTCAAATGGATGAAGAAAGAGACTTACGCTAGGTCACCAAACTTAGCCAGAGTAGGCACCAAAACTCTTAATAATCAAATTAAAGTATACGACTCTTGAAATACATATTTCTCCTTTCAATGTAATTGTTGTGCAAGTATGAAGCTTAAGAATTTTGTAATGTTATTATGGAGCTTTTGTTATAGACCTCTACTAGTTGATGGTGGAACTGTTCACATTTGGTAGTTGCACATAAGATTAGTCATGTTTTCTAGAAACTGAAATGTGTATGATGTTAATATTATTTTATGAAACTGACATAGCCAACTTGCTTGCTATGGTACTTAGAGGTTGTTTGGTTCAATTGTGGGATAGACAAGGATATCCCATGGATTAGCTATATATGGGATAGCTAATACCATCATATCGGTATAAGTTAGCTAATACTCATAACCAAACATGGGACAAATACAATCCCAAATTTTATTCCGGGATTAGTATCCTTATCCTGGTAACCATTTACCAAATGTCCCCTTAAAGTAAATTAGCTTTGTGGACTTATTGTGATGGTTTCATTCAACCCTAGATTTGCCCATATTTCAGGCTGAGTTACTTGATCCTGCTGTCAAGGGGACACTCAATCTTCTTGGTTCATGTGCCAAAGCACCATCAGTAAAACGAGTGGTTTTAACATCTTCCATAGCTGCAGTTGCTTATAGTGGTCAGCCTCGGACACCTGAGGTTGTGGTTGATGAAAGCTGGTGGATCAGTCCAGACTATTGCAGAGAAAAGCAGGTGCGCCTATAGTTCTTTCTTCTTCTTTTGAGCACATTCACGGACAAATTAAAGTGTGCTAATGACTAATGTTGTGTAACTATTTATTTTTGTATGTGTATCGGGAAGCTTCTAGACTCCACTTGTGAGATTACATTGGGTGATTATCGTCGTTGTTGTTGTGTATTTGGAAGGTTAGTGACTTATAAATAATTAAAATTACAGCTGGCGCATCGCCTAAAAGTTTGTAAACACAATATACTCTCTATAAGAGTATAAGGGCTACCTAGATATGTGATGAACTAAATGCACTTTGCCTAAAGTTACTTTTACGATAGGTTGGCACTAAGATTGACAAGGCAGCATCATAACGGTGTGCATCTCTCTCATTTTGATCTCAACAAGAACTCATTAATCATGACAAGAATCCAGATTAAAGAATTTCTTAGGTGCTGTTATGCGCAACACTAATTCTGATTAATGTCGCAAGTTGCTATTTTTGAAGTTATTTATGCTAATTGAAGTTTTTGACAATTTCTTACTTTTAGGTGTTCATCCAAGCACTTCTCTGGTTGATATATAATTAGAACGACGTGTGTTTTGGACATATGTGCTTAAAACCATGTTGTTTTAGTGACTTTTTAATTATAAAGAATTATCTCATCATACGAAGCGGTAGTGTAAATTTCTCAGAGTAAACTTGTTTCGTCTTCTTTTGAATTCCAGACTTGGTACACGACTCTCGAACATGATCGCGTTGTAATTTGTTGGGCTTTTACTAAGACTTCAAAGCTCCAAATGGATCGATTTAGCTCCAAATTAACTTTTAAACTCGAAATCACTTCCTAAGTGCAATTCACTATCATTTAAGCTCAAGTACACATAAAATGCAGTAATTAAAGTGAAATATTACGACTAAAACACTAGTTTCTAGCCTAACATCAACATAATAAACTGGAGATTGATGTACATGTGTATGAACTTCAAGCATATTATGCTAGACCAGTATATTATGCTGGAAGTTCACATGTAAAAAGTTCGAACTCCATTATATTATGCTGGAATATTTTTTGGATTTTGAATTGTATTTTCGTTCAGATTTATCTTTACATGAAAAGTGACTAAATTTTAATTACTTTTGAAATTGTGGTTATTTTTCAATTATCACTTATAAATCTGATTATTTTTGAATTTCACCATTTTTAGGTTATTAATCAATACTTTAATAAAAAGTGAGGTAGTCTCATTTCAAGTGACCTGATGGTCAAAATTTGACATTCTGCGGGTACATTAGGAAATGCTCAATTCATTATAAATTTGTACTAATAATTTATAATTCCAATTATACTATCCATAGCCACTTGATATATCCTAGGTACTTGAAACCTTGGCCATGGCCATCATTTCATGAAGTAAATCCTCAATGAACTTGCATTGTAGATCCTTGTTCAACAGAAACTCCTTCCATTTCTTCTGATTTTCCCTAATTAATTTACCTGGCTGCTTGTCAATCTCGACCATCACCATCTCCACAGCTTCCTTAATGTCTTCTTTACCAAAATACCCATCTTCATCTCTCCTATTTACCTCCACCCCAGCTTTCATATCCCCACTCACCAGCTTTGCATTCAGAAACTGGTCACCTTTCTGGGGCAACATAACCACTTGACAGTCATTCACTAGTGCCTCTATAACTGAACTGAACCCTGCATGACATACATAACAACCAACACTAGTGTGAGCTAATATATGCTGTTGTTGCACCCAACCTGAATGAATAATTCCTTTGTCTTTAACTCTTTCTAGAAACCCTTCTGGTAAAGCTCGGTTTAACTCGGCTGAGACATCGATATTAGCAGGAAAATTTAGGACCAGAAAGAAAGGTAGTCCAGTTTGCTCCAGACCTAAAGCCAGTTCTTTGATCTGTTCATCCTTCAAGAATGTTTCACTTCCAAAAGAACAGTAAATGACTGTTCCAGCTTCAAACTTGTTTAACCAACTAGACCATCTCTCTTCCAATTTACCAGAAGGTGGATCAGGGACCACTGGTCCTACAAGAAAAACAGGTTTATTGAATTGTGCTTTCACGTATTCTATATAAGGGCCCTCCATTTGAGAACAAGTCTTGACTAGTATAGCAGAGCAACCCTCGAGTCCTGAGAGTACACGGTCATATACAGTAGGACCGCCATGGAAGCTCTTGAAAATGTATAGAAAATCTCGAGCCTCAAAAGTTTTGACTGAAGTGATAGAGGTGTGAGGAAATCCAGGTGGAGGTTTTTTCATGTCTTCAAGACTTGGATATTTTTTTTGGGGTTCAGGGACTCTAGCAGGGCAAGTGAGAAAAGCAGTGGAAAGTGCAACAAAAACAGAATAAAAAACAGTCTTGATCCCTAATTCATCAGCCATTTTAGGGAGCCATTCTTGAGCAAAATCAAAGAGAACAAAATGGGGTTTGAGATTGGTGAGTAGAGTCTTGATTTGTGGTTGCATAAGGTCTAAAGCAACTTTGAGAAGTTCAGCAGTTACTGGTGTCAACTCAGCAGTACTTTCTGCACCAGGAGGTAGACCTTCAACTTGAGGAAGAGTGAGAGGGAGTATATGAGTAGTGGGAGCAGAATTCAACATAGATTTGACTCTGCTCGCATTGCCAGATGCGGTGAAAAAAGAAACTTTGACACCATGTGAGGAGAGCTTGTTAGCAAGCTGCACAAATGGACTAATATGACCAAAAGCAAAAAATGGGAACATAACTAAATGAAGAACATCATTTGACTTCCCATCCTCCATAATTGATTCTCTACTATAATTATGAGTGTGTGTTGTAGTGTTAGCTTTGCAAATCATATATAATTATACTAGGACATGGAGAAGTTAAAGTAGGAGTAGGACCAAAAATAGTAAAGACAGAATGGTAGGTAGAATGAATGGGTGAGAACTGATGAGCATTTTTAGGCCTCGTGGACAAACCGTCCATCAACGAAGACGCGCTATATTCTGTTAACAAAACGAAGATAGTTTGTTGAATCTTTTTTTTTCCAGTTTTTTTTAAAAAATTGCTTTGGAAAATTGCTTTTCAAGTATGGATAATGGGTACGGGTCTTTTTAATTAATATTTTTCAGTTTAAAAAAATACTTTAAAAATATATTTTTCAGTTTATTTAAGTATTTTTCTCCGTCAACTGAAAAAAAAAGATTTTGTAAAATATTTTCATTTTTTTAAAAACTAATGCACATGTAATTCACTGCTTTAGGAATACCTTTTATTAAAGTTTTTACAAAAAATATTTTTAGTTTTTTCTGTTTCTTAAAGCATGCCTTTTCTGTTAAAACTTAAAAAATATATATATTTTAAATACTAAACAATTTGTGAATTCTTCAAATTGAATTAGTTGATTTGTAAAAATAGTTGCCAGCATATAATTTATTTCACTAGTAAATTCATTCGTATTTATTACATTAGAGTAGCATGTAAAAAGGTCAGTGATAAAAGTAACACTTTAAGTTTGAAGAAGTGGTGATAATATTTGAAGTTTGATTTTTTCAAAAATATTTGCCATCATTACTTTTTAAGTATTTGTTTGTAGTTATAGGCCAGAGAAGCCTAGAGATAAAATAGTTCTCATATAACCACATATAAAAGGAAAATACAAAATGAGACTTCTGATGGGGTCCACATATTTAGGGCTAAAATATTTGCACAATAAAAGAAAATTAAAACGGATAAAGTAACACTTTATATGGACCAATGAAAAAAAAAATTCAGCTTGAAAAAATTAATAATTTTAAAAATACTTCTCCGCCAGGCAAACATGTTGACGGAGAGCTCCTTGCTTACCCTCTTATTAGATAGTAGTAAAGTAATACGAGGATTAAAGGGTAACGAGATTATTTAGTGAAGATATTTTTGTTAGTAGATGTCATTATCCTATTAGACTAAAAATGAAATATTATCGTATATCTCAAACATATGTTTGCTTTTATACTAGTTAATTGTCACGACCCGAAATCCCACCTTTGGATTGTGACTGCGTCAAACGTTGAACCTGCTAGACAAGCCAACGCATACAAGTAATCTAACGGTCACAACCTAATTTTAGCAGAATTAACGAAAAATAATACTCAAACTTTAACACCGGAAGTAGATAAATATCTCAAAATATTAAGTGCAATAGTTAATACAAACGTCTCGTAAAGCCCCAAAACTGGGAGTCACAGCTCACGAACTCTCTAGGAATACTAAATAAAAGATCTGAAAGAAGATACATAATTGTCTTTGAAACTAGTGAAAAGATAAGACAACATATGATCCGAGAAGAGAAGAGACACCAAGGCCCACGAACGCCAGCGGGTATACCTCGAAACTCTGTGTGGACTGGATGTGACTCCCTCAGCACTGTCCACTGGGTCCGGATGCGGGATCTGCACAACATCAAGAAGTGCAGTGTAGCATCAGCACAACCGACCCCATGTACTGAGTAAGTGCCGAGCCTAACCTCGGCCGAAGTAGTGACGAGGCTAGCCTTGACAACAATCGATAACCTGTCCTATTCTACAACACATAACGTGGAAAAGAGCAAGAAGTAGCAGATAAGCATTGAGGTAAAGCAGTTATTTAGGCATATAGAAGTAAACAAGGAAGACAATTTAACACAATAACTAACGAAACAAGTATAAATACCAGAAATATAAATAATGGCACGGCATCACCCTTCGTGCTTTTACTCTCATCCTCACAATGCGATGTATAATGTGAAATAGTATAAATCATGGCATGGCATCACCCTTCGTGCTTTTACTCTCCTCCTCACAATGAAATGTACAATGTAAGGCAATATAAATCATAGCACGGCATTAACCTTCGTGCTTATAATCAATGTAAATCATGGCACGACATCACCCTTCGTGCTTTACACTCTTCCTCACCAAAACAATGACAAATATTAAATGGCAAGGAATGTAGCATAGTGGAAATACACATCATAATCACCCAACAAGGAGAAAATATCAGTCAATGTCATAACAATTGCCCCGCAAGGATCTCAGCTATAACCAATCCTTTCAATTATATCTCTTAACAAGTTGGGTCCTCAATCGAACCATCATATCACAAGTTTATCAAAAAAGATTTTCAACAAACAATCAACTTCCGAGTAGAAACAATTTTATAATAAAAATGAATATGGAAGTAATAACAAGAATTTAATCAAAATAGACTTATGAGCATGCTTGACACACAATGCATAGGTACTCGTCACCTCACCTATGCATTGAACATGATAAACACATAGCACATAGCACCCAATATCTATTCCCTCACCAAAGTTAGGCAAGACACTTACCTCGGGTCCAAAATATAGCAATCAACCCTCTAACATCGTCTTTCCTTTTGAATTCAACTCCGGAACAACAATATCTAGACATAATTAACTTAAGTATATCAATAATGACTCAATAACACAATCTCATAGCCTAAATACACAATTCCTAGCATTCTTCCAAAAATTCCAACATTCGACCCCGGGCCCGCTTGGTCCAAACACGAGGATCGGACCAAAACCCGATCACCCATACCCCCATGAGTTCAAATATATAATTCGTTTTGAAATTCGACCCCAAATTGGGGTTGAATTCCCCAAATTTTCCAAAAACCTAACTCTACCCATAACCCCTAATTTTCTACTTGATTTTAGGAATTTAGGCCTAGATTCTAGTGGTTAAGGATGAAAATTGGAAGGAGAATGGAGTTAGGATTGATTACCTCTGAGGATGTAGTGATGGAGCTCTTCAAAAATGGCTAAGGGGCTGTGGAGAAGAAGGAGAAGGTGAAAAATATGAAGAATCCCATAATGGTTCTGTTTTTGGGTATTAAAAATAGCTGGGAAGAATTACTCTATGCGTTTGCGGCCCCTTGACCGCGTTCACACAGGGTTGACCTGACTGACCCATGCGTTCGCGAGCCAAGGGCTGCGTTCGCACAGGTCTATCACCCCCCAGCCCCCAGGTCCTCAATTAACTCAGTGCGGACGTACCCCCTTGCCCGCATTCGCACTGCCCTGCCTCACTTACACTCCGCGTTCGCACCTACTGTGGTGCGTTCGCATGGCTTATACCCCATTACCCTCCGCGTTCGCACCTCAGTGGGTGCGTTCGCATAGAATAAATTGCCCAGATCCTCCCAGACCCAACTTTACTCTATGCGTTCGCATCCCCCTGGGTGCGTTCGCATAGAGTAGATACCTGGACACCAACAACTTGAAGAAAAATCATATTTTTACACTCTAACTCACCCCGTTAGCTACCCAAAACTCACCCGAGCCCTTGGGTCTCAAAACCAAAAGCACACACGACTCCCAAAATATCCTACTTACTTATTCAAGCATTTAAATCACCCAGATATCATCAACATCATCGAATTAAACCTCAAAACTCTTAGAACTTTCTTAAAACTTCATAAAGCTTAATTTTTCAAATTTTGATCCGAAACACGTCATTTCAAATCCGTTTTACACCAAATTTCACAGATAAGTCACATAACATATATTAAACCTGTTTCGGGTTCCGGAACCATAATACGGGCCCGGTAACACGGTTTTCACATCAACGTTCATTTTTAAAAACCTTTATTATTTTCATAAAATAATTTTCTTTAAAAATTCATTTCTCGGGCTTGGACCTCGAAATTCGATTCCGAGCATACGCCCAAGTCCCACATTTTTCTACGGACCCTCCGGGACCGTTAATCACGGGTTCGGGTCCGTTTACCAAAAATATTGACCAAAGTCAACTTTAACGCATTTATTATTGGAAATTCAGTTTTTCATCAAGTTTTCACATCAAAGCTTCCCGACTACACGCCCGGGCTGCGCACACATATCGAGGTGAGATTATCGGAGGCTTCCGGGGCCTCGGAACACAGATTGAGCTAAATTAACTCAGAATGACCCTTTTGGGTCATCACACTAATTTGAAACTTAAATTTTAACCTTGTTTTTTAAAGATTTTTTTATATATAAAAAAACACTTTGAAGAGGATAAATATATCATTTTGTTGTCATATCATGTGATTAGCATTACCGAAATTAAAATTTCAACCAGGTCGCAACATAAGGTTATCCCAAGTATAACATAAGAAACACAAGGGCTTCCTGCTTGAATTCTTTGGTTCAGGCGCTGCATTTTAGTGAGTTGAAAATTAAATTACTTTTTTTGGCCATATGAGCAACTAAGCTTCATTTGTATTTTCCAGTTTAATTAATGAGCTAACAACTTTTAACTATTTTTTTAATGCTAAAATTTGTATTGTCAAAATATCCAAAGGGCAAAGTAGCTACTATGGAGTTCACTGCATGTTTTGAACCTGGAAAAACTAAAGATGCTTGTCTTGTTACTCTTTTTCTTCATGCTTCTAACGTTAGAGGATAAATTGTTAAAATCGACAACGCTATGCATATATCCATTGATTTTCTCATAAATAGAATTTTATATATCTCAAAATGAAGATACAAAGGATCATTTAGTTAAATAATTTTATATTAACACTATTAAACAACTTTCTTATTTATATGTGTCCAAATATTAAATGATACTTTTTGAATGGAAAATATCATTACCATAGAACCTATGCACAACCATTTTAAACAACAACATATAAGTTAGGCAAAAAGTTTACTTATGTTAATTAATGCACTCGATCATGAAGCAAGCTACTTTTATATTATGATTTTTACTTAATAGTAGGAACCAACAAAATTATGATACTCTTTCCTTTTAAATGATTTCAAGTAATATAAGATTAACTCTAGGATCTTGTGAAGATGGACTCTAATAGAATTTGTTTTTCACAACAAAAGAAATTATACTCGAGTATTTAGCATACTTAGAGGCAGATGTAGAATTTGAAGTTCATAGTTATGGATTATAATCTTTTAATTTACTATCTAGGCTAATATTTTATACATATTCAAATACATGATTTGAATTAAAGTATATGATTCGATAAACCCGTAGTCAACAATCTAACTCTACTCCCGAGCATATTGTTATTGGGCACGTGCGCATCACGAGCTTTTCTTACTAGTATTTTGAATATCAGGGAAACATACCAAGGTGCAATTGCTCAACAACTGTCTTTAATTGAAGCTCTTAATGAGAAAATAAAAAGAAAGAGTAAAATTAATACTATTTTAGACATTTATTTCCATATTTTTTGGTCCACTTCTATTATTACACATATCTTCGATATTATATTAAAAGGAGAGTAGTGAAACATGTGGTTAAGCCAAGTGGCAAGCTAAAATGAAAATACTTGGCAATTTTAAGACAACATTAAAATTTGAATTATAAATGAAAACATAATTAATGGAAGTAGTTTAATAAATCTTACACTCAATCTAAATAAATCTTAGACAAATCTAATCTATATATCTATATTTAAATTTAAATTATATGTATATTTGTAGTTATATGTATATTTATATCTATATTGATCCACCCATAGATCTTTTCTATATTAGCCAGAAATATGGAGGTAAAAAATTAACTAAAAATTATAATAGAAAAAAAATAGAAAGACGTAGATTGAGATAACCGGTGACTATTTATACTTTGGATTAAGTTAAAATAAAATTAAAATTTAATTAAGATGTTAAAGATTTATTAAGTTTAAAATTAAATAAATTCAAGCGGCAAAATAAGATTTACATAAAGTATATAAATTATTTATAAGGTAAGAAAAAACCTAAATAATTAGTAAAAATCATTTTAATAACAAGAATAATAATGTTAATATTGATAAATCGGGCAAACGAATATTTTATACGTAAATATTACTACAACGTTAAGATATAATGGGTTCAAACAATAAAAAAAATATTTTTGTGATTAATATTTGAAGTCAATGCAGTTAGTTTAATTTTGAAAGCATAACATAAATTTTTGAAAATGCAGTCAAATTTAGAAATAAAATAATAATACTTATTCAAATTTGAGAAAGTTTTTAAATTCTTATCTATATTATATTAGAATGAGTGTGGTAGAAATAGATATTAAATTCAAACAAGCTAATAATTCACATGACAATGTAATAATATCAGGTATTGAATAATATAATCAAAATAAAATATAAATAGAGAATTTATTTTATATTTTTATCATAGAATTTTTTTTAAGATAATGATGAACATCATATCTTGGAATGTCAGAGGATTGAATAAGGTGTATGAGAAAAAAGAATTAAGAAAATTTATTGGAGAAAATAAGGTGGTGTTAATGGTTGTGCTAGAGAATAAAGTTAAGGAAGCAAAGACAAAATCTGTTATAAAGAAAGTGTTTAATAACTGGAGATAGATAACAAACTATACGAATGCTCCAGGTGGAAGAATATGAGTTGTTTGGGATCAGACAAAGGTGGATTTTGAATGTTATGATATACATAAACAATACATAATAGGGAAGGTTACAGAGTTCCAGAATGGTAACAAGTTTAGCTTTGAAGCTATTTATGATATGCATACTGTTCAGGATAGAAAACTGCTATGGGAAGGTATGGAAAAGCCATAGTTGGTATTAATGGTCCTTGTGTGCTAATGGGGGGGGGGGGGGGGGGGGGGGCATTAACACCATTTTA
>MDKH01196459.1:0-12269 GCA_005239495.1 Nicotiana undulata
CCCGTTGACACTGTGACACTAGTCCTGGCACACACGTATTGTAGTTATCGGGGTTGTATATGCTCTGGGCCTAGCTGTGGTTCAGCTTGTTTCTACGGCCTTACCCCATGTGATCATTGTATTCCGGACTTTCATAGCTGTTGTTGTTCGTTGGCTTGCCTAACGCCACCGTTAGGTGCCATCACGACCTGGACCGGTTTTGGGTCGTGACATATTCCATGATATGATTCACAAGATAATCGAGGTATATGTGGACGACGTCATCATCAAATCAAAGAAAGCTGCTGATCACATGGAAGATTTGAGAAAGTTCTTCAACAGGTTAAGAAAATACAATCTAAAACTGAACCCCGCAAAGTGTGCGTTCGGGGATCCTGCTGATTACTGGGTTTCATTGTAAGCCACCGGGGAATAGAATTGGATCCATCCAAAGTCAAAGCCATTCAGGAATTGCCACCACCGAAGAACAAGAAGGATGTTATGAGCTTTCTGGGAAGGCTCAATTATATCAACCGATTCATAGCCCAGTTTACCGTCATTTGTGAACCAATCTTCAAAATGCTAAGAAAGGATGTTGCCACCAAATGGACTGAGGATTGTCAAAAAGCCTTTGACAGAATCAAAGAGTACCTCTCAACACCACAAGTCTTGGTACCCCCAGAGCCGGGTAAACCCCTATTACTTTACCTGACCGTATTAGATGGAGCTTTCGGTTGCGTTCTCAGGCAACATGACGAAACAGGAAGGAAGGAGCAAGCAATTTACTACCTCAGCAAGAAGTTCACTCTGTATGAGGCCCGGTATTCTCTATTATAGCACACCTGGTATGCTTTGACTTGCATCGCACAAAAGCTGAGGCATTATTTCTGTGCCTACACAACGTATCTCATATCAAGGATGGATCCGCTCAAGTACATCTTTCAGAAACCTATGCCCACTAGCATGCTGGCTAAATGGCAGATCCTGTTAAGTGAGTTCGACATCATTTACGTAGCTTAGAAGGCAGTCAAGGGACAAGCATTAGCCGATCATCTTGCTCATAATCATGTGGACGGAGAATACGAACCACTGAAAATGTATTTTTCCGATGAAGAGGTATCATTCGTAGGAGAGGACATTGCAGAATCCTACGACGGTTGGAGGATGTTCTTTGATAGGGTCGAAAACTTCAAAGGCGTAGGTATTGGAGCAGTCATAATTTTAGAAACTGGTCAGCACTACCCGGTATCCGCCAAACTCAGGTTCCCCTGCACCAACAACATGGCTGAATACGAGGCCTGCATTCTTGGGCTCAACTTGGCCATTGACATGAATGTTCAAGAATTATTAGTGATTGGTGATTCTGACTTATTGATACACCAAGTTCAAGGAGAATGGGCGACCAAGAATTCCAATATACTGCCATACCTACATCATGTGCAGGAATTGAGAAGGAGGTTCACAAAGATTGAATTCCGGCACGTTCCCAGAATCCAGAATGAGTTCGCCGACGCACTGGCCACCTTGTCATCTATGATCCAGCATCCAGATAAGAACTTTATTGATCCTATCCCGGCGGGGATTCACAGTCAGCCGGCCTACCGTGCCCACGTTGAAGAAGAAGCAGATGGAAAGCCTTGGTTTCATGACAATAAGGAGTACTTGGCAGAGGGAGAGTACCCAGAACTTGCAAACGCTACTCAAAAGTGCACTCTTCGAAGGTTATAAAACCACTTCTTTCATAGCGGAGGAATCCTATATAGGAGGACTCCCGATCTGGATTTATTAAGCTGTGTCGAGGCAAAGGAAGCGACAAAGCTGTTGGAGGAAATACATGTTGGTGCATGCGGTCCTTATATGAACGGGTTTGTTCTAGCAAAGAAGATACTTCGGGCTGGTTATTTCTGGATGACCATGGAAACATACTGCATCTAGTATGTCCATAAATGCCATCGATGTCAAATACATGGGGATATGATAAAGGTACCTCCCAGCAAGCTTAATGCAACAAGCTCACCCTGGCATTCGCTGCTTGGGGCATGGATGTTATTGGACCAATCCAGCCTGCCGCCTCCAACGGACACAGGTTCATTCTTGTTGCCATTGACTATTTCACCAAATGGGTCGAAGCAACATCTTACAAAGCAGTTACTAAGAAAGTGGTAGCCGACTTTGTCCCCGACCGCATTGTTTGCCGGTTTTGAGTTCCAGAGTCAATCATCACCGATAATGGTTCCAACCTTAGCAGTAATTTGATGAGAATAATGTGTGAAACCTTCAAGAACAAGCACAAGAATTCTACAACATACATACCTCAAATGAATGGAGCCGTTGAGGCTGCCAATAAGAACATATAAAAGATACTGAGAAAGATGATAGAGAAGCACAAGCAGTGGCATGAGAAGATGTCATTCGCTCTATTGGGGTATATCACCACGGTTCGCACATCAACTAAGGCAACTCGTTACATGTTGGTATACGGTACGGAAGCCGTCATTCCTGCTGAAGTTGAAATTCCATCTTTAAGAATTATACAAGAAGCCAAGCTCAGCGACGCCGAATGGGTAAGAGGACGCTATGAACAATTGGCCCTCATAGACGGAAAAAGAATGAACGCGGTTTGTCATGGTCAGCTATACCAGAGTAGAATGGCTAGATCCTTCAATAAGAAAGTCAAACCAAGACGATTCACACCGGGGCAGCTGGTGTTAAAGAAAATATTTCCTCATCAAGACGAAGAAAATAGAAAATTCTCTCTCAATTGGCAAGGCTCGTACATGGTTCACCGAGTGCTAACAGGAGGAGCACTCATACTGGCAGAAATGGATGGAGAAATTTGGCCTAAACTAATCAATTCAGACGCAGTCAAGCGCTACTATGTGTAATCATTATGCTTCTATCAACGTTGTAAATTGAACTACGCCTTAATTGATTCCCGTTTAAGAGGGGATACGTAGGCAGCCCTATGGGTTCGGTCATATTTTAATAAAATTCTCATTTCCCCCACGAATGGAAACTGGGGCGGAATTTTGATGTCCCTCCGCAGCAAGAGAGGTTGCAATGTCTCGAATCGCGTCGTGGTCGTCGGTTCATCCAAAGAAAGTTATTTTCATATGTTATATTTTATAAAAAACATGCAATATTTATTTCTCAAAAACATCTTGTTTTAGCAACGCTACCCCTGTGGTACAAACAAAGTTATCATCATCAAGCAGATAGGCCGATCCGAGCCAGCAGGGATACGAACGAACCCTTCCCTCTACAGAACTCACGATTTTTCTTTGGATGCAGGCACAAATACGGCGAAAGCCCAAGACATCCGATTATCCCCACAAGACGCATGCTTCTCAAGGATACCCTCTCGAACTCATCGCACATGCCAACACTTGCTACTATCATCATTGCAAATGATACTTCATTCACAACAGTCGTATCATCGCACTTTATCATCAGCTAAGAACTCTTACCATAACTTTATTTTCTGCATTGCATGAGGCTACCTTTCTGCCTCTCGAGACTAAGCTCTGTCTCCATCTGCATGAGGTTAAGCTCTACCTCCACCTGCATTCGCATTTGCATAAGGCTACTTTTCTGCCTTCCAAGACTAAGCTCTGTCTCCATCTTGCAGGAGGTTAAGCTCTGCCTCCATTTGCATTCGCATCTTTGCATGAGGCTACCTTTCTGCCTCTCGAGACTAAGCTCTGTCTCTATCTGCATAAGGTTAAGCTCTACCTCCATCTGCATTCACATCTGCATAAGGCTATCTTTCTGCCTTCCGAGACTAAGCATTGTCTCTCTGCATTTTTCTCACATTGCATGAGGCTACCTTTCTGCCTCTCGAGACTAAGCACTGTCTCTCTCTGCATTCGCATTTCCGTAAGGCTACCTTTCTGCCTTCCGAGGTTAAGCTCTACCCCCATCTGCATTTACTTCTTGCATAAGGCTATTATTCTGCCTTCCGAGGTTCTACGCTACCTCTCCCCGCATCTTATTGCACTACACTAAGCTCCTTTTTACCCTTTCAAAGCAGTCACCTTTCGCTACCTTATTTATTTACGCCTTCTTTAGGGCTAAGCTCTGCCCTCTTTCTTTTCGTAGATCGCAAGACTAAGCTCTATTTTTCTAACATCATACTGCTGCATTCTTCATGGGCTGAAATATCGCCAACTTGTCCAAAGGCGTCATCGTTCAGAGGCACCATCCCCATGGCCCGAGAACATCATTTCATAGCCTGCAGATCTCTTTTATTCAACTTGCATATCATTATTCAAAGACATCATGGTTCGGAGGCACCATCCTCATGGCCCGAGAACATCATTTCATAGCCTGCGAATTTCGCGGAGCGATTCATGGCCCAGGACATCATGGTCTAAGGACATCATCTTAATAATCCAAAGACAGCATTCACAGTCCAACGGGAACTTGCATCATGTTTATATTATGCACAATATACGTTTGTTCTCTATCTGCAGGTAACCCGGCCGGAACAGCCAACCAGGCAGGAGCAGACCGCTCCTGTTCTCCGACATCGTCCCCTGTAAGAACTTCATACTCTTACCCTACCATGCACCTTGCGTCCGTTCTTATGAAACATCGCCGGTATATTTCGCCGATGATTCCTAAACTACATACAACCTGATTCCTGTAAAACCAGGGGTATGTAGGCAACTCAGAAACCAGGGCGCGGCCAAATACTATCCCACAGTTTCATCTCGGTCAAAATTGGCCATCATATATTTACCCGACAACTCTTTCATCCTTCCCAGGTAAAGAGGGGCAGCTGTTGATACCCAATTTTTCATCAAATTATTTTCAAACTGGTATATAAGCTTACAAAACCACTATTTGCAACAATGAGTATTTTTTCATATTTTATCTAAATTATTTCCCTATTTATTTAATATTGTATATTTTTATAATTCACAAATTGTACTCTAAAATAATTTCAAAATATTTTCTAGTTCAATATGTCATTTATAATCACTTTTTATTTATTAAAATCCAATTATTTCGTAAATTGGCCAATTGGGCCTTATTTAATTTCAATTACGACAATTTTGCAAATATAGCCCAATTGAACATTGTGTATTATTTTAATTCGAAACTTATGCATTTTTACACTTAATATTATTTAATTGCTGTAATTTTATCTATTTAAACTCAATATCAGTTTTTTGTACAATTATTGGTTGTTTATTTCATTACTTATTTTATTTTTGGGGTATTTAATAACTAGCCACGTTTCATTTAACTTCTAGCCTGATTTTAAATCCCAACTCACCTAATTAATTAACCCAATTCCTACCCAGCCCTAACCCAATTAAATACCCGGCCCACCTAGGATTCAATCTCGACCGTTGATCAATTTGATCAACGGTCCAGATGTAACCTTCCTAAATTAAACTCACCTAACCCCCCCCCCCCCGTTTCATTTCCTTCGAGACGGTTCCTGTCTCATCTCTTATCTCTCTCTATCTCTCTAGAAGTCTCATGACTTTCCCTCTCCGACGATCTCCAGTTATCTTCTCCGGTGGATTTTCACCGGGAACTTGGATTCCCTGTCATCTTCTGGTCATCCACTCACTTCTTACCCGCTCAGTAATGCCCTGAGTTCTTCAAATGAGCCTGGAGCGGTCCACTCACCTCCTTTGAGCCTCTTGCCACCGTCCGGCCAACCCCCGGCCATCTGAGTAAGTTCACAGTCTCTCCGGCCTAATTCAAGGCCATTCCTGAGACACTCAGAACACACAAAGAAACACACTGAACAGACTCTCTTGATTACACAAGCACACACAGACATCTACACTGTTCTTGTGTGCTCTTTCTTGCTGTAGCTCTTTGGCTCTATTTGCTACTCTCTATTCTTGCCTATTATTAGCCAGTTATAAGCCAAGGCTAATAGTGCTATATCTTTGCTCTCTTCTGCTTTTGCCCTCTTACTGGTATGTCCTAATTAATCTTTAAGTCTCCAATCAATGTGTTTATTATTATTGTTTCAGTTCATTATCTTGCTGATTTTTTTCTATTTATGCTTCTACTGCTCAACATGCAATTGAATTTTTGTTTCACTACTTTACCATGTCTGGTCTCTTCTGACTTACCTGCTAAATTTGTAATATGATTGTTGCCTATTCCTAACTTCCACTTGCTATGCATGTATTCTATTGATGTATACTGTCATGCCTATACTTTACCACTCCCTCATTCCCCTAATCCCTTGCACTTTTTATGCTCGTCTTGATCTACCTGCTTCTAGCTATTTTTTTATCTTACCTGTTATAATTGTTCCTATTACTGTCTAGTATTATGTCCAAGCTTGACCCTTTCTTAATTCCCTGAATCTTCTGATCTCGGGTAGTCATGCTTTAATGAGCTTTCATTCAAGTTTTTGTTATTTTTATTATCGATGTTGGAAAGATTATTGTTGGGAAAGGTATGTTATTGATGTTCGGTTAAATAGTTATCCCACTAATATCTCGGAATGTGATGGAAATTGGTTGAGGCTGATGAGTTAGCGTTTTATTTCGTACTAAATGATTTTAAATTGACATTGCAAGTTATACGTTGGCTGGCCTAGCGGGTTCAACGTTAGGCGCATTCATGGCCTAAAGGGTGGGAATTTGGGTCGTGTCAGGTTCGTCCCAATAATAATTTCTGCAGTCACGATAAAATTGGTTCTTTTGCACAGAGGAGAGCTCATAAGGGTCGATGCCACATGCAAGGTAATTAGCAATATCTGCGTACCATCGCATCTCTTCCACACTTGTGGCCAACAGCTGCTCATCTGGAAAGGTTTCCAGAATATCCTCAGCCTCAGGTGCCTTTTCAGCACCTTCAAACGTGATAAATGATCAGCGACTTGGTTATCCGTTCCCGTACGGTCACGAATCTCCAAGTCAAACTCTTGTAAGAGTAGCACCCAACGAATTAGGCGCGGCTTAGACTCTCTTTTCTCAACTAAGTACCGAGTGGCTGCGTGATCAGTGTACACGATCACCTTTGACCCGATCAAGTAAGAACTGAACTTGTCAAAGGCAAACACTACAACCAACATCTCTTTTTCTGTTACTGTGTAATTTAGCTGAGCTCAACTCAATGTACTACTTGCGTAGTAAATTGGGTGCATTACCTTGTCTCTGCGCTGCCCCAACACGGCTCCCACAACGTAGTCACTAGCATCACACATGAGCTCGAACGGTTGCTCCCAGTCGGGGGCAACTATAATCAGTGTTGTGACTAACCGCTTCTTTAGCTCCTCAAAAGCCACCCTGCAATCATCAGAAAACAAAAATGTGTTATCTTTTTCTAGTAACTTACAGAGAGGGTTGGCAATTTTGGAGAAATCCTTGATGAATCGCCGGTAGAATCCGGCGTGTCCCAGGAAGCTACGAATAGCTTTGACTGTCATGGGTGGTGGAAGTTTTTCAATCACCTCGACCTTGGCTCTGTCCACCTGAATACCTTTACTAGAAACTAAATGCCCCAAGACGATTCCTTCGTGTACCATGAAATGGCACTTCTCCCAATTCAGCACCAGGTTCGTCTCTATACATCTCTTCAGCACACGGTTTAAATTTGCTATGCATTCATCAAACGAATTTCCCACTACTGAGAAGTCGTCCATGAAGACCTCCACCCCATTTGATGTCAACTAATCTTAGAGGCTTTATAGACAGAGGTTCATTTTGTACAGTATGTCAGAGCCTTGATGGCCCATATGTATTCATGTTTTGAGAAAAATGGTTCAGTGATACAGTGTTTTCCCACTTACAGTTTTACATTATGAGTTATGGCCATGTGGGCCCATGATAGTCACGAAAGGAATGAGTTCACCTAACCCGACCTATGTATGTTCTAGTTTTGATCGAATGATCATGAGTTACAAAGTGGTTCGCCCGAGCCATTACAACACTGGGTGCTAGTAACGCCTCCCCATGTTTGGGGCCTGACAAGTTCGTTCCTTAGTCCCGTAGGGAGCAGCTGCGCAGACAGTTTGAGCAGCTTTGCTAGGGTGATATGTCGGTGGTGCAGTATGAGATGTGATTCTCGGAGTTGGCCTGTCATGCTATCTGGTTAGTTCCCACAGACAGGGAGAGGATCATGAGGTTTATAGATGGTCTCACTTTTCATCTACAGTTGCTTATGACCAGAGAGGGAGTGTTTGGTGCTACCTTTGATGAGGTTGTCGACATTGCTCTGCAGATTGAGATGGTTCGCGGTTAGGAGAGGTTGAGAGGAAGGCCAAGAGGCCTCGTGGTCAGGGTGGATTCAGTGGTGCTCTTCTCGGAGGTCAGTTCCAACACGGTAGAGGTTGTCATTACAGACAGGCTCAAACAGCTCGACCATTTCACCGTGGTGCATCATCTGGCTGTGGTTCCCAAGGTCATCAGCAGGGCCAGTCATCATTCAATGCACTACCAGCGCAAAGTTATCATCATACCCCGTCCGCTCAGGTATCCCTAGGTAGTTCTTCTGGGCATCAGGAGCAGCAGTTTTGTCAGAGGAGGGGTTGTTTCGAGTGCGGATATTTTTGTCACATTATGAGAGATTGCCCTAGGATATTTGGTCGGACTCCACAACGGAGTACTCGGACGATGGCACCAGCACCAGTTCCTTTACCACCCGCCCAGCCAGCTAGGGGTCACCCGAGAGGGGGAGGCAGATCAGGGGGTGGCCAGGCCCTTTTCTATGCCCTCCCTGCCAGACCAGATGCCATTGCTTGAGATGTTATGAATACAGGTATTGTCTCAGTTTGACACTGAGATGCCTCGGTATTATTTGACCTTGGTTCAACTTATTCATTTGTTTCCTCATATTTTGCTCATTTTCTAGATATGCTCCGTGAGTATTTAGTCTAATCTGTTCATGTATCTAGTCCCGTGGGCAGTACTATTATTGTGGACTGTGTATATCGGTCATGTGTGGTGACTATTGGGGGTATGGTGTTACAACCCATATTCACGTACGTTAGTTTATGGCATAAGTTAGTCGAAGTAAATCTTAGAAGAGATTATCTTTGAAATGATAAGAAGTTAATCCTATTGATCTGAAATGATACAAGAGTGTATAAGGGTGATTAACAAGTATTAGAAGTTAATCGAATCAAGGATGTTGTAACTCGTATTTTTGGGTAAACCTAGGGGTGCTTAATATTCTCAAGAGGTCGTGATTTAAGGTATTTGAATCATATAATATCCTTATCATAAGTCATGAAGTCAAACGAGTTATGAAACAAAAGTCGACAAAAGTTGTCGCAACTTATGTTCATAATTTTACTTAAACGTTAGGTCAAATGTTATTGAGCTTTTCTCCCAATCTACTTGGAATTATGGGGTGATCTACCCACCAAATAGAAGATCTATGAGTCTAGTCTCCAACTCATTATCGTGCCCCCTTTTTCTATCGCACGGGTTAGGTACGGAGAGATCGGGTTTATGACATTCTGGACAACTCCTTAAAGCAAGAGCTTTAAGGAAGAGTAGCCACCTAATGATTTTTATGGTGCGTTAGGGCACCTAGAGTTGATAACTCATGAACTAGTTCGCGTTACCAGAGATTGGGTAAGGGCTTGAAATTATCCCAAGGGGAAGGTATTAGGCACCCCTCAAGATCCACAAATGTGGGTCCCGGCCAATAAGTTTTGTGAATTTGGACGGTGAGCAAGTAACAAGTAAGGTTCATAAAAGAGGGGATTTAAAACAAGTATGAAAATCTTTAAAGGTTTTGGAATAATATTAGAATTAACATTTGAAAAAGAATTGTCCTAGGTTTAAAGTAATACGGATCACTTCAATGCAATACCCGGTATGTCACACCTCGAAGAGGCGGCTACACGTGGTATTAGCGCACCGGTCATCATATCCGTATTCTACCCTCCCCCACCCCGTAAAGGTTATTAAAATGCGTGTGTGGGTCACGAATTCTTATTGCGTGCCATTACCCGTCCCATGCTATAAATCCTGGAGGGTGTTTAGGACTACTAATCCTACAAGGCAAGAACTAGGCTGAACCCTTAGGTTTAAAGGACAAAATACTAAGCGACATACAAAAATAAGTTGGACTGCACATATGGGGGAACATATAAAGGCAAAGAAAGGTTCACAGATCCCTCCACACATAGACATGTAAATGGCACGTCTCAAACACGATTAAAGTCTCAAGACATGAGTTCAAAAATAGGAAGTTTAATAAAATAGTAGGGGTCTGAGTTAGAGAACTAAAGTTAAAACTGATAATTGATTTCAAAATATACAATAGATAAAGGCATCAGTAAAACATAGAAATATGCAGTGATTAAAAGCTTTCAGTGAACATAGATGAAAGTTATTAAAGCATGGGTTTGAAATAATTTTAAAGGATAAGTGAGTAAGATACAGTGACTCAACATAGAGTAATAGCTATTGGCTTTCAAAGAACTGTAGCAGAGGGAGTAGTAAAATAGTATTCAAATATAGTGACTTGAAAGACATACAAATCAAGGATTCGAAATGGCACGATTTTTAGCAGAATGAGGCATTTTGAAAACCCAGTAGTTTGAAGGCATAATAGAGCAGGACTCAGTAAAGAAATAGATGCACAATTTCAAGACAATCTAAGATAGAGCAGGAGTTTTAATAAAAATAAATGAGCTTCAGTGAAATAAAAAAGGAGTTAGAGCAGCAGGGTTCAAAATGTTTAAAGGAAGTGATTAAACTAGAAGAACATGATTGATTTGATTATATACATATTAGGCCTAAGGTTTTCCTAGGCGTTTTATACATTGCCTACCTATTTTAAAAGAGTGAACATGCACATTTGGATTCTGATTTTAATAAATACATGTCTGCAGGAAATTGTTTAAAATAGGTTAACCATTTTTATGGGAGTATTAAATCATGTTAACTAGGCGTTCAGATTCTGACAAATAAAAATGCTTAAGGGAAGGATATCTAATGCACAAAGTATCACCTTAAGACATGGTTTCTATATGAGCAATACATTATGACAGTATTTGTTACTCATTAGGTTATACTAGGCGTGAATATAACATATATGTTAAAATGAAGACCCTAAACATGATTTTTAATGTATGGTATGCATGTCCTAGGCATGATACTATTGCGCACATAAAAGATAAAGCCTAAATCATGATTTCTACCCATACTACACTAAACATGAATAATTCCCTCCCATATTCACTATCCAGCCCCAATAGTTTATTTTCAAATTATTACAGACCATAGCAAATGAATTACAGTAATTGCAAAGAGAAAAATAAGAAGTTATTCTATAGAGAGCCTTCAAATAGGCCCAACCTTCCAGCCTCACCCCTGTTGAGCCTCACAGTCTTACACAACCTGGATGCGGCAATGCTCCCAAAGGTCCTTGTGAGGGCCCTGGCTAATACCAGCACCCAGTAATTGCCAAAGTTGAGATAGGTGCAGTGTGGAATTACCTGCCTTAGTGTGTCAAAGTTCAGAGGGAACTCAAGGTCCCCTAGGCAATGCTTACACTGAGGGGGTGGATCCTAATGATCTAAGAGTAGTGTGAAGTGCAAGAAGGAGTAGTTAAGTTTGAAAAGGAATTTTGAAATAACATGACTTTAGAGAATAATAGAAAGATACTTTATGTAAAATTAGTTAGAAAAGGAGACAATAGAATGGTCATAAATCAGTAAGTATGCAGAATTCAAGAAAAAGCAAACACAAATAGAGGAAAGGGAACAAGTAGATCACATAATGCTAACTTCTTGGGTCACATCGTATCAGCAGAGGGTATTCAGGTAGAATCTAAGAAAATAGAGGCAGTCAAGAACTGCCTAGACCCACTTCAGCCACGGAAATCAGGAGTTTCTTGAGTTTGGCGGGTTACTACCGTCGTTTTGTGGAGGGGTTCTCATCTATAGCAACCCTAATGACTAAATTGACTCAGAAAGATGCCCCATTCAAATGGTCGGACGAGTGTGAGGCGAGCTTTCAGAAGCTCAAGACAGCCTTGACCTCAGCACCGGTATTGGTGTTACTATCAGGTTCAGGATCCTTCACGGTATATTGTGATGCCTCCCGTGTTGGGCTAGGAGCGGTATTGATGCAGGAGGTCAAGGTGATTGCATATGTGTCCCGACATTTGAAGGTTCATGAGAATAATTATCATGTCCATGACTTAGAGTTGGCAGCCATTGTTCACGCATTGAAGATTTGGAGGCATTATCTTTACGGCGTGCCGTGTGAGGATTTCACAGATTTGCAAAACCAATTTTTAAGCCTTTGCTTAAATAGTATTTATACATTATGATATGTTTTGGGCTGTAA
>ML247919.1:5421-17231 GCA_005239495.1 Nicotiana undulata
ATTGCAATTTCAATAAAAATAAGCCCCCCCCCCCCCCGCAAATGAAAATAAGCATTGTCCGCAATGCTAAAAAATAAGAACATGGAAGGGGTAGAGAGTGAAGAAAAATCCCTATGTGGTCTCAGTCTGCATGGAGTCCTCAGCGCTCTCTGTCTCCTCTAACTTTATCTCATCATCTTCTGGCTGAGGGACAAATGGGTTGCTGAGCATCTGTATCATCTCCTCAGCAGTGTGTGTAGTTGCAGCCGACTCCTTAGATTGGCCGGCTGCTGCCTCTGATGTCTCTGGTACTGCTGTTGGTGCTACCGTGATCGATTGCTCCATGAGCAAGTCCAATGGAAGATCTCCAGCAGATGCAATCTTTTCAACCACTTTGCGCAGCTTCTCTACCAACTCCTTTGATGCCTGAGTCTTCCGCATCTTCTTGACCTTTTTGCCCAAATCCTTGATGACCTTCCCATGTGTAGCTAGAGTCTCTATGATGACCTTCTGGTTGTCCAAAATTTCTTTCAATGTTTCCTCCACTGACGGAGGTACTTGAGGCTCTGGTGGGGCTACAGACTATGCTGCAACCGCACTGGATATGGCAGTCAGCTTTGTAGTAGCTGCCTACATCCAGTTGTTGAGACTCGCCAGTGTTTGGGAGACTCGCAGCGCAGTCTGAGGATAAGTATAAGAGGCCGACATTGATAAATGAACTTATAGTCTAGAAGAAGCAGATGGTCTTGAATATGAAGGTGGCATGGCTGCTCTCCCTGTGGAAGTACCGAATGCTGTGGAAGGTGTATTGGTAAAAAATAGGCTTCACACGTGAAGTATTTTTGATGACAAGGTAATCCATGTGGAGCAATAGAAACATGACAACTTGTGATGACCCAAAAGGTCATCATGTGTAAATTTAGCAAAAAATTATGTTCCGAGGCCCGAAATCCTTTGTTAATCTCACCTCGATGTGCGTGCATAGCCGGGAAGCTTTTATGTGGAAAATTGATAAAGAGTTGAATTTATAACAATTAATTAATTAAAGTTGACTTTGGTCAACATTTTTGATAAACGGACCCGGACCCGTGATTTGACGGTCCCGGAGGGTTCGTAGAAAAATATGAGACTTGGGCGTATGCCCGGAATCGGATTCCAAGGACCCAAGTCCGAGAAATAAATTTTTAAAGAAAATTATTTTCTGAAAATAATAAAGGCTTATGAAAATGAACCTCGATGTGAAACCTGTGTTGTCGGGCTCGTATTAAGGTTCTGGAGCCCGGAACAAGTTCAGTACGTGTTATTTAAGTTATCTATGGAATTTGGTAAGGAACGGACTTCATTTCACGGGTTTCGGATCAAAAATGGGAAATTGAGAGTTAATGAAGTTTTGAGGATTTTCATAGAATTTGAAATTTGGTTTGGAATGTGATTTTATGTTATCGAGGTCTGAATGTGATTTCCAGACCGGGAATGGCTCCGTTATGTCATTTATGGCTTGTCTGCAAAATTTGATGTCATTCCGAGTCGTATAGGTTGGTCCGACGCGTGTTTATAAAAATCAAGAACTTGAAGTTTCTTAAGTTATGGTTTTTGGGGTTTTGGGGTGTGATTTTGAGTTTTAGCGTTGTTTTGAGTGTTCCGTGGGCTCGAGCAAGTCCGTATAATGATTTGGGACTTGTTGGTATTTTTGGACGGGGGCTCGGGTGGGCCCAGGTGCCTCCCGGACCCTAACGGGGCTAAAAACCAGCTAAAACATCTGCTGGTGCAGCTGTTGCTGGTGTGACCGCAGGTGCGGTTGCGCAGCCGCAAGTGCGGGACCGCTCCTGCGGTCCTAGCCTTTTAGGTGCGGAGGTTCCGCAGGTGTGGGACCGCAGGTGCGGCCCCCAACTCCGCAGGTGCGAACTCAGCTCCCCCGGCCCTTTTCCGTAGGTGCGGCCATTTCTTCGTAGGTGCGGCACCGCAGGTGCGGTCCTAGGGTCGCAGGTGCAAAAACCCCTGTAGGCAGCCTGTATTTAAGTGTCAAAACTCGGGTTACCTTCATTTACACCCATTCTAACCTCCATTGATGGGTCCTAAGAGCTTGAGAAACCATTCCTCGACCCACTTCCAGTAGAGGTAAGTAATTTCACTCTATTTTTACTAGTTTAATTCATGAATTGGCAAGGGGATTAACTACTAAATCTTAGAAAAATCTAGGTTTTAAGTAGTAGATGGGATTTTTGGGAATTTGATGAACTATCCAATTAATGCTATGAAGTCAAGTAGAAACTTCATATTAACGATCCTTAGGCTATGGGTGAGTGATTCCTCCGAGAATTTTCGGTATTCGAGCATGCGGACCCGGGGTTGAATTTTAGTATTTTTGGAAGAATAGTAGAAAATGTATAATTAGGCTTTGGAATTGGTTTATTGAGTAATTATTGATGTTAATAAATCCATTATGTCTAGATATTATCGATTCGGAGTTGGATTCGAGAGGAAAGGCTGTGATTGAGGCTTGACTTGCATTTTGGAGCCGAGGTAAGTGTTTGGCCTAACCTTAGCTTGAGGGAATAGGTATAGAGTCTTATTTGCTATATGTAATTCATGTCCAACGTATAGGTGAGGTGACATGTTCCTATATGTTGTGGTCAAGCATGCCCGTAGGTCAAATGTGATGAATCATACCGTGTTCTTAATATTCTCTGTATTATGAGTAATTGGTGATTTAGAAGTGATACCTTGATGTTGTTTCATGACATGGGGAGTTATTGTGTTATTTGTTTCAGTTGAGGCTTTTAATGTTGAAACTGTATTTCTGATGCGAGGTTGGTTATAGCTGAGTCCCTTGCTGGGACGATAGAATTTTATTGAGAATTTCCTTACACTTGAGATTTCTCATTGTTGATGTTCACATTATATCAATGCTTTTATATTATTTATCGCACGGGGGGACATGCCGTGCTGATTGTTTATTATTTATCACACGAGGGGACATGCCGTGTTGATCGTTATTATTTATCACACAAGGGGACATGCCGTGCTGATTGTTTATTATTTATCATACGAGGGGACATGCCGTGTTGATCGTTATTATTTATCGCACGAGGGGACATGCCGTGTTGATCGTTTATTATTTATCGCACGAGGGGACATGCCGTGCTGATTTTTTATTATTTATCACACGAGGGGACATGCCGTGTTGATCGTTTATTATTTATTGCATGAGGGGACATTCCGTGCCGAGTGTTACTATATATGCACGAGGGGACATTCCGTGCCAAGTGATTGCGAGAATATGCACGAAGGGACATGCCGTGCCTTTGCTGTTCATTATCTGTGCTGATGACGTTAAATTCCTGCTTTTACCTTTTTACATTTCAGTATTACCCTGTTCTACCGTGCTAGCATTTTGTTGCCCCTTTTCCCCCCCAGCATGTTCTCCCGGTAGCTGTTTTACTTGCTTATTTCCATCGATATTTTCCTGTTATTATATAGAATTGCACAGGTACATATATTGTTGTCGGTCCTAGCCTCGTCACTACTTCGCCGAGGTTAGGCTCGACACTTACTCAGTACATGGGGTCGGTTGTACTGATGCTACACCTGCACTTCTTTATGTTGTGCAGACTACACAGCCGGACCCGGTGGTCACTGACGGTCGGAGAATTTCATCAGTTCATATAGGAGACATCGAGGTAGACCCGCAGACGTTCGTGGGCCTTGGCGTCACCTTCTACCCTTCACTTTCAGCTCTATCTCATCTTATAGTTCAAAGATAGTCATATGTACTTATTTCAGACCTTTGTATTTAGTGATCTCTTAGACAGTTCGTGAGTATGTGACACCAGTTTCTGGGATATGTATATGGGTTTTATCTCGAAGTTGCTATATTATTTGTGGTAATTTGTTAACCTTAGTTATCTTGTTCGTTTTAGTTGTTAATGAGTTTTATTTAGTTCAACGTTGGCTTGTCTAGCGGGTTCAACGTTAGACGCAGTCATGGCCCGAAGGTGGGATTTCAGGTCGTGACACAACTGGTCATAAGTTTACAAAGAGGTACGAGACAAAGAGGAACGGAACAACATATCCATGAGACAATTAGATGCGGGAGCCTCAATCTAATTGAGGATTGAAGAGACACGGTTGGAATGAACCGAGGGAGAATAAAAGGAAGATTCAAAGATCTTCAATCAATGAGCCAAACGTTACATAATCTTCACACAACAGTTACGATTACCTATTGTAACGTTACATTAATGATATTATTAATAATTAATGCTCAATCATTAAGAAGAGTATGCGTTATATTAAGATATTCCCTATAAAAGGGAGTGAAATATCACTTGTATGGACACGTTCGAACCACTACTAAAATATATTTACTTTTACGCATTCTTATTGCTTTCTTATTGCAAATTTAATTATTATTAGTCAGTTTCCTTGGTTATCAGAAGCCCGAGTACTACTTAAATTAGCTTTGGTAGAGAATCTAGTTCTTTGGTTTAACAAATTGGTTCCATTCCCGGGAATCTGATAATCTTTGTTTTTTCTCAAACAACCTTTCGCGAATCATGTCAAATGCCAACGATAACAACCAACAGGCAATTGGAACTCCAGCTCCATCACCTCAGGGATCGCCTCGGGGTTCAAGGGACAACTCACTAGGGAGATCTACAATTCAAAATAATGATCACACTGGAAATGAACAAACAGGGGAACAAGACGCTGTGAAACAAATGGTTCGCGAATATGTGAATGAAGCTCTTCAAGCTTTCATGAGGGGGCTACCAGCTGTATCACCTACACCTCTTCTAAACAACACCGCAATTGGGGAAAATCCACAATCCGGATTTGAAAATTCAGGAAGTAGAGGCACTCCGAATGAGTCTCTTGAAGGAATACCAGATATGTCTAATAATTCAGATTTACAATATTTACTACTAACCTTGCAGAAATAGGTGAAGGAACAAAACGATCGTATCGAGCAAATTCCTAGAGTACCACCTGTCATCAAGGGTATTGACATTGATAGATACTCTCAACAACCTTGGAAGCCAAGTGCAACACCGTTGCCTATTCCCAAGAAATTCAAAATGCCTGACATTCCAAAGTACGATGGGACAACCGATCCACGTGATCATGTTACTGCTTTTACCACAAGAGTAAAAGGCAACGACTTGACTAAGCAAGAAATTGAATCTGTGCTAGTCAAGAAGTTAGGAGGAACCCTCACCAAAGGAGCGCTAACATGGTATTCTCTTTTACCCGAAAATTCTATTGAATCTTTTGCTGAGCTTGCAGATTCCTTTATAAAAGCACATTCCGGTGCACAAAATGTTGAAAAGAGAATGGAATACATATTTAAAATAAAACAAGGAGACACAGAGTTGCTCCGTGAATTCGTAGACAGGTTTCAACGTGAAAGAATGCTATTACCAAGAGTGCTTGAAAATTGGGCAGCAATGGCATTTGCAAGTAATATGAATGATAAAAGCTCGGAAGCTACAAGGAGACTCAAAGAAAGCTTGAGAGAGTTCCTAGCCACAACATGGAACGATTTTTATAACTTGTACAACACTAAGTTACGAATAGAAGAAGATACCATTGCACAATCAAAAGCAGAAGACATGACCAGTTCTAGACGCTCCGAATCAGAAAGGAGAACTGATAAAAACAAGTACGATCCATACATGGGACCTTCGGGACGAGAGACTCGTTTCAAATTTTAAAACACACGGTCACATCTCAGACAATCAAATAGATATTCGAGCTCATCCTCATCAAGATCCAGAAAGGATCGAGATGAGGGAAATAGATGTACTGCAAGAATTGGAGACTACAATTTCAATGTAAGTACTTCCGAATTAATTATAATATTAAGAAATATGGGCGATAAAGTTTGATGGCCAGAAGAAATGAGATCGAATCCAAACAGAAGGAATACGGACTTCTGGTGCGAATTCCAAAGCGATCATGGACATAGAACGTCAGATTGCAGGTTATTGCAAGGTGAGGTAGAACATTTATTAAAACAATGCTATCTAACAGAACTGTTTAGTGAAAAGGGTAAACAAGCATATATGAGTAACATGCAGGAGCCCCCAAAGCCACCATCTCCAAAGAGAACAGTAAATGTGATAAACGGAGGAGGGAGGTGAATGGTGTAATTTGTAAAAGAACGACCACAATAACTCACGGGAAATGAACTCGTGAAACTTTGAAGGATGACAATATATTATTCGACGATGTAGATGCCGATGGACTATTGCTTCCACACAACGACGCACTAGTAATATCTCTACTTATACATGACACTAATGTGAAAAGAGTGTTAATTGATCCAGGTAGCTCCAGTCAATATCATTTTGTTGAGGGTTGTGGAAGAGATGTTAATGGGGAACCATGTAATTTCAAAAGCACGTTCCTTGTTCGGGTTTGACAACTCTACTGTCATAACAAAAGGAGAAATCGAGCTTAGTACCTATGCAGAAGGCATTGTCAAAGATATGAAATTCCAAATCATTGATACTTATATGGCTTACAACGTAATCATGGGAAGACCATGGATCCATGATATGGAAGCAGTACCATCTACTCTACATCAGGTAATTAAATTCCCTTTCAAATGGGGAATTCAACAGATTCGAGGTGATCAGCATACCTCAAGAAACATCAATTCAGTGGTACATTCCAATAAAAAAGAAATAGCAGAAGAATCAGAGGACGAGGAAACAAGTCAAATAGGCACGGAAGAAAACGATAAAGAGAAGGTGAATCAAATCACCACGGATGTTGCATTAAGACATACAGACATGGATTCCAAACCTGATATGATTCAAGAACCAGAAGAGAATGAAAATATCAAAACGACTACTCAGGAGCTCGAAGTTGTTCCACTGTTTAAGCATGAGCCTGAGCAAAAAGTCCATATAGGCGCAATGTTAAGCCCAATCAAAAAAAGGTAAGTAAATTGAATATTCAAAAGCTAACACTGATTGTTTTGCTTGGTCCCATTCAGATATGACAGGTATACCCCCTAGAAGTGATGACTCATAAACTAAATGAAGACCCATCCTTCATTCCTGTCAAGCAAAAGAAAAAAAAGCAGGGACCATTCAAGAATCAAGTGATTGATGAAGAGGTACAAAAACTCTTGAAAATCGGTTTAATACGTCAGGTAAAATATCATAATTGGTTAGCTAACACCGTAGTGGTACCTAAAAAGAATGGTAAATGGAGAGTATGCGTAGATTATACAGATTTGAACAAGGCTTGCCCAAAAGACTCATTTCCATTACCGCACATAGATCAAATGATTGATGCCACTGCAGGTCATGAATTATTAATATTTCTAGATGCGTATTCTGGTTACAATCAGATAAAAATGGACCCCTCAGATGAGGAAAAAACTTCCTTTATTACAAACAGGGGGACTTATTGTTACAAAGTTATGCCATTTGGCCTGAAAATGCTGGAGCCACGTATCAAAGGCTAGTGACCAAGATGTTCCAGGAACATCTAGGGAAAACAATGGAGGTGTACATTGATGACATGTTGGTAAAATCATCCCAAGCAGAAGATCATTTCCAGCATCTTTAAATTACTTTCGAGATCCTCCGCAGGTATAACATTAAATTAAATCCAGAAAAATGTGCCTTTGGAGTCGAATAAGGTAAAGTTTTGGGGTTTCTCGTATCAAATAGAGGCATTGAATTAAATCCCGCTCAAATTAAAGCTATTTAAGAAATACCTGATATACTTATGAGCAAAAAAAAAGTTCAAAGATTAATAGGTAGGATTGCAGCTTTAGGAAGATTCATCTCCAGGTCTTCAGAGAAGAGTTTTAAATTCTTCTCAGTACTAAAAAAGCAGAATCAGTTCGAATAGACTGAAGAATGCCAACATGCTCTCAAAGATCTGAAGGCCTATCTGTCAAATCCCCCGTTACTGTCTAAATCGAAGGAGGGGGAGAGGCTATATATTTATCTTGTCGTTGCAGAAATTGCCGTAAGTGCAGTCTTGGTACGAGAGGACAAAGGTAAAAAATCTCAAATCTATTACGTAAGTAAATCTTTATTAGATGCTGAAACTAGATATCCTCATCTAGAAAAATTAGCCTTAGCTCTAATCATGGTATCTAGAAAACTAAGACTGTACTTTTAGTGCCACCCAATTACTGTCGTAACTTCATATCCACAGAGAAATATTTTTCATAAACAAGAACTATCAGGAAGATTAGCTAAATGGGCAATAGAACTAAGAGAAAATGACATAGTTTATCAACCTAGGACTGCAATAAAGTCACAGGTTTTAGCTAATTTTGTCGCTAATTTAAATACTAGCATAATTCCTGAAGTAGAAAAAGAAATGCAAATCTTCAACGGGGCTAATCCAGGAATATGGACCTTGTTCACTGACGGCTCTTCTAATGTAAAAAGAGCCAGCTTTGGAATTGTTTTAAAATCACCTACGGGTGAAAAGATAAGGCAGGCTATTAAATGTTATCCCATAACTAACAATGAATCAGAGTACAAAGTTGTCATTACAGGACTTGAATTAGCACGAGAACTCGCAATCGAGATGATCGTGATCAAAAGTGACTCTCAACTAGTGGTAAACTAGATGCAGGGGACTTATACTGATAGAGAGACTCGAATGCAACAATATCTGGATAAGGCACGAGTCCTAGTAAGGAAATTCCAGTCATGGAAGATTATGCAAGTACCCAGAGAGGAAAACGCAGAAGCGGATACATTAGCTAATATAGAAGCAGTTACCAATGTAACGAATAAAGACAATGCAATTGTGGTACACTTATTTCATTCAGCAATCGACCTGGACAAAAATGAGGTGACATTCAATAAAATAACATGTCATTGGAGAAACAAAATTGTAAATTTTCTGCAGAATGGTACCGTGCCTGAAGATAAAAAATACGCTCAAGCACTTCACCAAAAAATAGCACGGTACTGCTTAGTGCATGGTACTCTATACCGCAAAATGTTTGGATGTCCCTTAGCAAGGTGCCTTGGACCTAATAAAACTGAATACGTAATGAAAAAAGTACACGAAGGACATTGTGGAAACCATGTAGGAGCAAGGTCTTTAGTCATAACCCTGATTAGAGTAGGGTATTATTGGCCTAAAGTGGAAGAAGACACTGAGAATTTCATAGCTAAATGCGATAAATGCCAGCGATATGCTAACAATATGCATCGACTAGCAAAATTACTCCACCCAGTTGTGTCACCTTGGCTGTTCATGAAATGGGGAATGGATATAGTAGGACCTCTTTGTTTAACCAAAAAATTACATTCTCTGCCAAAGCTATTTTAAGAAGTACTCGGGTTTTTGATAACCAAGAAATATGCTAATAATTGTAATTAGACTTGTAAACAAAAAGCAGTAAAGATGCGTAAAAGTAAGTATATTTCAATAGTGGTTCGAACGTGTGCTTACAAGTTATATTTTACTCCCTTTTATAGGGAATTCCTTAATATAACATCTACTCTTCTTAATGATTGAGCATTAATGACTAATATTGACATTAATGTAATGTTACAATGGTTAATTGTAACTGTTACGTGTAAAGTTTGGCTCATTGACTGAAGATCTTCGAATCTATGCTTTATTCTGCCTTGATTAATTTTGACCGTGTCTCTTCATCTCCTCAATTAGATTGAGATTCCCGTATCTAATTACCTCATGGATATGTCGTTCCGTTCCTCTTTGTCTCGTACATCTTTGTAAAGTCTCGTCCAGTTGTCATGTTTGCATTGCTCCACATGGATTGCCTTGTCATCTGAATTAATACACGTGTGAAGCCTATTTTTACCAATACTGATAGTCCCCCCACTTACCATTTATTTATCGATATAATATTTGGTAAGTGGATACTCATTTATGGCGGAAATATTTTGTCGCTCCTTCACTCGTACCATTGCATCTGTCTCTGAATGCATGTGTCGCTTATAACTTCCATTTAATGCCTGTGCCACGTGGCATTCTCAGATTTGCTCTGCAATTATTCAGCTCCTTTTAGGGCTTTTTGCGGTTGCATCAGTCACGAAGTGACAATTTCAATTATGACTTTCACATCACTTTTTTTTCCATTTTTTTGACGGTCGCCTTTGAGTATAAATACCCTTTTTTCTTTCTTTGCTTTCACGAAAAACTTCTAACCTTCTTTCTTTATTTGTAAATTCTTCATTCCTGTAAACATGTCTTCTTCAATCCAGCAATCCAAAAAGGTCATTATTGTAGATGAAATGACTCCTTCTTCTGCTCCAACATGGAGTAAGAGGGGTAGTAGGCTTAGGAGCTTAAGTTATACACCTTCCAGGGGTTCTTCTTCTTCCCATACTACTCTTCCGCCATCTTCTAGGTCTAACATTTCTTTGTCTTCTTCGAGGGCTAGTGCTTCTAGATCTTCATCAAAGAGTAGAGAATACCATGAACCACTTCGCGAGCCGAGAGTCGATGAGATAGTTCCTGTCGAGTTTCTTTTGCCAAGGATAGTGAGGCCATGAGTGAGCAGCTCCATGTCATCACATGATAGTGGTGACCTTTATCTTACCCAAATAACACAGGGTTTAGTGTCACTCGTACGCAGGGACTGTTGTTGGAAGTCTGATTTTCCTGTTGTAATTCCTAACGATAACAAAAGAATAACCTCTTATAGAAATGGGTACTCTTATGTTTATACTTATCCCTTCACATTAGGATTCAAGCCTCCCATCGACCCTGTTATCGTTGAATTTTGTCGATTCTTCAATGTTTGCTTGGGAAAAGTCGGTTATCTTGTTTGGAGAGTAGTTGCGTCCCTTAGGTATTTGGCCAATTTAGCTTCCGCCCCCTTTACTTTCCATCATCTTATTCATATTTATTCCCTGATGCTATTCCGCCAAGGAGATTTTACTCTCGTGGCTAGGAGTAAGAGAGTGTTAGTCATTCCGGATGATGACAAGGATAGAGGATGGTATGCTCGGTATGTTGTTGTCCATACTACAGGTTTTGTAGGTGAAGAAATGTGATAACCCAAAAGGTCACCTTAGGTAATTTAAGCAATATTTGTGTTCTGAGGCTCCGAAAGCCTCTGTTAGTCTCACCTCAATATGCGTGCGCAGCCCGGGCGTGTGGCCGGGAAGCTATTATGTGAAAATTTGATGAAAATGAGTTTTGATAATTAATAAATGAATATAGTTGACTTTGGTCAACATTTCTGGTAAACAGACCCGGACCCGTGATTCGACGGTCCCGGAGGGTCCCTAAGAAAATATGGGACTTGGGCATATGCTCGGAATCGAATTCCGAGGTCCCAAGACCGAGAAATGAATTTTTAAAAGAAATTGTTTTCTGGAAATATTAAAGGAATGTGAAAGTGAATAATTATGTGAAAACCTTGTTACCGGGCCCGTGTAATGGTTCCGGAGCCCGGAACAGGTTTATTATATATTATTTGTCTTATCTGTAAAATTTGGTGTAAAACGGGTGTGAATTGAGTGGTTTCGGATAAAAAATGAGGTTTTGAGGTTTTAAAGAATTTGAAATGCGACTTGGAAAGTGATGTTATATTCCCGAGGTCCGAATGAGATTCCGAGACCGGGAATAGTTTCGTGGTGTGATTTATAACTTATCTGCAAAATTTGAGGTCATTCCGAGTGGTTTAGGCCGGTTTGGCGCGTTAAAGTGAATTCTAGAATCTCAAGTCCTTAAGTTTTGAATTCAGGGGTTTTGGAGAGTGATTTTGAGTTTTAGCATTGTATTGAGTATTTCGTGAGTTGGAGCAAGTCCGTCTAATGATTTGGGACTTGTTGGTATTTTTGGACGGGGGCTTGGGTGGGCCC